>JBBPDC010042886.1:0-11720 GCA_037974485.1 Hemigrammopetersius urotaenia | reverse complement strand
AAATACTGAAACAGTTCTTGATTGGTGCTGCGCTTTAATAAAAACCGCATGCAGGTCTATTGCAGATCTAATATTACTCATAAGTTGGTGTGACTGTAGAAAACTGAAAGCAGATCTGATATCAGCATGAAACACTGGTTTAGAAAAGTGTGTTGTGGTTTCTGATTACAAACAAAAAGTGTTGACCTGTGGAATAATTCAGAGTTTTGGGTCTTTATTTTGCATTTATCGATACTTTTTAATGAAACTGGTTACACTACTGCATTAGACCAATATCAGTCATCGTCACTGTAAGTTGCATAAAAGTGGAGAAACTGGCAACACACTGAGCAGGTTGCTGTAGTGTAAGTGATGAGCAGCGTGCTTTTTTGTAAACACTGAATGTTTTGATTAATACTTGATGCTTGCCAGTGAAAGATGCAGGGGGTGATCAAGCCATTAAGTAATTTTTCAGAAAAGTGTGTGTGTTGCTCTGATTCATTAATTAATAAAACGGACAGGTTTTGACCATCTCCTCTCTTCATCTCATTTTTTGCTATAAACATTCACACCAAAATGCACTGCAGAGACTACACCTCCTCCACACACACACACACACATACACACACACACACACACACACTCACAAACACACACACACATTTACACACACTCATGCTTTAAAACAGCAAAACCTATTGAAAAAGAATAATTGTGTTTAAAGGGCCCCAAGTCCTCAATTTTTGTCCACTGGGTTCCGCTTGCACCAAGCACTTTAATGCACCAAAAACACCAAAACGAATTCACTTCTGCAACCTTAAGGTTCATATATGCAAATGCGCGCATTCTGATTGGCTGCCTCATTTAAAAAGCAGTCTGGGCTGAAAGCCCACTTATATCTTCAGCTTGAGTGGGCGGGGCCAAACAGCAGAAGGCTGAATGAGTAGCTGTGTGGGTTTTTTGATGACCGTTAAAGCAGTTATAGGTTATTTGGTTCCAGAATATAGAGCAGAGAGTGATTAGTTTATTACCTGAATGTCTACAAACTACATCAAACACATCAAGAAAGAGTAGATTTTCTATCATGTGTGCCCTTTAAGCTGAAGCCAGAATGTGAAAGTGAAAGTAAAGCACCACTGAGTGGTGGCCTGTTCATTTAACAGTTAATTAAAACCCCTCAGTTTGTGGATGTTTGTAATTGCATGATTAAAAAGTAAACATGTCTGAAGAGGGTGAGTGTCCCACCAGTGCGTTGACAGTGGGTTTGGTGTGTCCCAGCCCTCACACTGAGTATAATATGGCTAAATGGAGCTTATTTGTAAGAACTGCGCTGTTGAAACACTACAGCAAGTCCTATTAGGCCTGTTCATCAGTCCGGCCTCAAGGTTTGGTGGTTAAAAAGTGTCAGACTTCATCACACAGCTCCTTCGAGAACCAAAAACGGCAGCTCGGCTGAACCCTTCACTTCTCAGAGCACTTTTAGGGACTCAGTAATGCATTGCGGCTTCTAAATTTATCATTCGCCTTTACAGAGAATCCATTCCAAAAGTGAAAATGACTGTATATCTGTTTAATGACTGTTTCTACTTTGCTTTGCACATGTAAAGCATGTAAAACAGGTACAACAGTATTCTGTTTCCCACTTCTGGGTAACCTTACTATTTTTAAACCTCTCGCAGTTCAGCTCTGTCCTTTCTACCATTTCATGATATTCACTTGTTTGAATTTCAATAAAAAGGGATCTAAAAGTGTGAACAGCACGAAATACTTCCTCTGCATTTAACCCATTCACCAAGTGAAGCAGGGGGCAGCAGGAACACAGCGCTCAGGGAGCAGTGTGTGGGGACGGTACCTTGCTCAGGGTACCTTAGTGGCGCCTAGCTGTCTTGGGAATCGAACCCGGACTTTCTAATCGCAGGGCGAATGCCCTAACCACTAGGCTACCAGCTGCCCCAGTTTTTGTCCCAGTATACTATACCTAGTATTTGTGCACATATCAGTGTATTTGATATGGAGTATTTTCTGTAAGGTTTTTAATTGGATTTATTTAGACTTTATGGTTTCTTCCAAGGTAGTTTCTGATTCTTTGTAGGTTCATGGGCGGAGTCATTTTCACCTGCATTATATTCATATGGAGCTCTAGTCCTGTTGGAGACAGCCCCCGAGCCCTGATGGTATCAACACCTACCATTCGAGACGTCGACAAGAAGGAACAAATCCCAACAGCCAGCAGTAATCGTTTCCAAACCCAGAACTGCTGCATAAAGTAACGGGCGGCGGTGCATGTTCGTTAAGAGAATTAATTTGCCAGTGTTCCCTGTACAATGTACTACAGTAATTACAATTACTCACAGCAGGCCAAGCAGAACCATCACGATATTCGACTTCTTATCTCTCCAGATAAGCCCCACAATCCTGCTCCTGGAGTAATTAGCCTCCCGCATTAATGAAACTCCGCTAATTAATACTCCTGTCAGTCCCGAGGTGACAGATTGCCATAATACCTTCAACAGTTCCTGACTTGCAGAAGCCGCAAGACGCAACTTTTGATATTGAAATTGTTCAGTCAGACACTAGAGGGCGCTACCAAGAAAGTCCAAAAGGTTTGAGGGAAATCCTTGTTTTCTCTATAGAGGTTTATCCAACAAGCCACAGCTTGCTGAGGTAGAATAACATCAAAACTGACAAAAGCTGCCTTATATTTTAATGATTAACATTTTTTCATTAAAATTGAAATACAATCTGGCAACAATTAACCGGTTGCCACCTCTTTTAAAAAACAGTAGGCAGGGGTGGAATTATTCAAATCCAAATTTTAATAATGAAAATGTTTTGGTTAGCCCTTCATGGCTGCTTCATGGTTGGTTGAGTTTTCCTGCAATCCAGCACAGGACGGAAATCTATACTGACTGCATAGATATTGCACAGGAACTATATCGGGACTGGACTAAATTTGGAATAACAGATTCCTTAACCTTGAAACTGGGCCATCTAAAGATATCTGCATCTGTACACCAAGTTAGCATAGCTAGGAAGTAGCTCTTGTGCGTGTGATCATAAAAGTGGTAAATATGACAGTTATCAGAATATTACAGGAAATATTATCATTAGAGATCAGTATTAGGTTCGTTGTAGCCCTATTGTCATCTACTGACATTACCTTACAGAAACCAGACAAACTTTTATAAAGGCTAATTCCAGTGTCTCTCACCATAGCATTTTCGTCAGAATGGGCTTCCTAATCCTCCTAATGCCTAGATCTACCCGAATTCTAGTCACATGACTCTAATGAATGGATATAAATACCTCAGGCTTCCTCATTCCAATTTGTGAAGCTTTGCCATGGACTCTCCCTGTTTGAGTGTCCGTTGAATCTGATTTGATTTCTCTAATTTGAATTACACTGCCTGTCTTTTATCAACTTCTCCTCGTCTCCCGCCTTTGTGTCGTCCCCTGATTTGGTTTGCCTTCCTGGTCCCTTCAGATTCCACTCTTTTACTTGTATCTTTGGTTTGGATTTGATTACTTGCGCTTTGGTTTTGGAACCCTGATAAATCTGTTTCTGCATTCTGCTGATTTACAGAATTCTGCTGATCTACTGCTTCCCTTTTGTCTGCGCTTTGGTGTATCTTGATTAGATCCTTATGATATATAAAGTATGTTATATGTATCTTTATGCATGCAGGTCTCAAGTGAAGTGTTACCTGACGTTTTACTGTATTTATATTATAAAGCTCCATTCCGGCACTCTTAGGTGGTGTTTTTGGGTGTAGTGGGGGGGCTTAAACAGTCTCTGCTGGAAGTGTTGAACCCCACACAGCAATGTGTGTAGCTCCTGCATTAGTAATCCACATCCTGTCATTTTAAAACAAAGCCTGCTCGTTTGAAATCGGCGCATTACTCTCACGACCCGACGCAATCTCCCGAACCTCGGGCCGCCCTGTAATCCCGACTCTGCACTAAGCTATGAGACACACGTGGCAGAAGTGGCCAAGAATAGAGGGGCGCCTCTTTTAATCCGTAAAGAAAAACACTCTGAAGTGGCCTTTTCACCATGCGGGACAACTTTTTGGCAACATTAGCCCTGAGCCCATAATGAGTTTTCTGCTCCTTATTCTTTGGGCCTTATCGGCCCAGGCACTCGCCACAGACTCCTCCAATACCCCAGAGAGAGAGAGAGAGGGAGCGCAGGCTACATAAAAATGGCGCGAGGTGCTTTCAGGCATTTGGAAAAGTGCCATTATTCGTATTATACGAGAGGCAATTCTCCGGCGAGCCTGTCTGACAGTTTCTGAAGTCATGCAATGTAATGCCTAGGCTTTCTGAGAGCTCTGTCGGAAAGCTGTGAAGGGAAGGAGGAGGAGGAGGGATAGCAGTGAAAGTGCACACGCACTGAGAATGACCTAAAGCTATTATCCTCGTCGTAATGGAAAACTTGAGAAATATTTGCTTTTGCTTGTCACTCGGAAACGCGTCGAGGACGCGATTTGGCACAGCGCTCTGCCGTGGTTCCGGAAAACAAGGCCCGCATCTTCCGAATTCTACCCACTTTTGTTCTCAGACACACATACAAACAAACACACACACACACACACACACGTGATACACCCAGGGAGGGAATTCCAGTCATTAGTACCCAAACCAGCCCTCGTTCTTCCCCTCAAGTCTGGCAAGGATAAATAAAAATGCCGCAAATAAACCTGCGATCAATCCTAATGAAAACCAACCCCCAGCAGACGCCAAGAGAGCCCTTCCAAAACCGTCTCCGCCGCAGATTTACACTCGACTAATACAGCGCACTCACGCACCTCGCCCGGGACCTGTTTTCACACAAATTGTTTTCTCCGATCAAGAGCGACGCCGCCTCTCAAGAGAGCCATCGGAGATGAACAAAAAGGAGCGGGTTAGGGGGGACAACCATGACTTCATACATCTCCAGTGGGATCTGGCAGCTTCTCTTCAACTCTGAAAGTCGTTTGACAGACTCACTAAGTGAGGAGCGGCGCGGGAGACTGTTCAGCCTGGGTAATGTGAGCAACAGTGACATCTTCAAATAACCCGGAGCTTCACCAAAGGCATCATTACAAAGCCTGACTCGCGTTTATATGGGAAGTTTTACTGTACGAAAGAAAAACTACAGACACACACACAAATATGTTAGGCTTTAAATAATTGATTTCCTAATAGTTCATTAGGGAGTAATTCAGTTATGTAACACTGAGGATGAGGCGAATACAAACATTATAATAATAATACAGTAAACCCCCGGCATTCACAGGGTTATGGTCCAAAAGCACACGGAAATAGTGAAAAAAAAGCAAATTTGTGATGTGGTAAAAAATACAGACCAACCTGTAAGCAACCGTTGCCCCTACACTATAAGTGTGAGCTTACTCTGAGTCACTTTGGAAAAACTGATAGTGTAAATATTTGTCTATTTTATATCAAATGATTGTTTCATACTTCCCACAGGCATTTAAGCCCAAAATTCATGGCTGTCCCCAGACATTCTTCTTACAAGCTTACATTTGAGTCCCCTCTATTTCAAAGCCTAAAGAATTTAATACAATTTTCCTCTCAAAACTGATTAGATGGGACCCAAAAAAAATCTGACTTTATAATGGCTGCTATTGTTCTCAGTTACACGCATTAGTCCATATTAATAGATAACAGTGAGTCAGAAACCACATAAGCAAGGCTATTACACTCCACATGCATTGAGCAGAGTGCATGAGAGCTCAGGCATACAGCACCAAGGAGCCTGGTCACGATATACAATGTAATCACAATACGTGCTGCGATCACACTTTAGGGCTATGACAATGCTTCACTACCCTGTATTTTAATGCGCAGTGCGTAACATCGCCAGTATCATGCGCTAACTGGTGACTGAGGGACAGTAGGAGAGAAGTAATGAGTTGATTCCTTATTGTTTATGTTTGCAAAGTGGTTGAAACAGGTTGAAATGCTGTAAGATGGGAAAAGTCCATAACCCCAAATCTAACAGTCACCGGTTAAAATATACAGGGTAGTGAAGCGTCCTTGTAATAAAAAAGTGAAGCGTTGTCCTAGCACGGAAAGAAGCCCTAAAGCATGATCGCAGCACATTGTCCTGGAGGAACATTGTGGTCCTGGAAGAACATTGAGTCCCCTCTATGGAGGAACATTGTGGTCCTGGAGGAACGTCTTGGTCCTGGAGGAACATTGTGGTTCTGGAAGAACATTGTGGTTCTGGAGGAACATTGTGGTCCTGGAGGAACATTGTGGTCCTGAGGGAACATTGTGGTTCTGGAGGAACATTGTGGTCCTGGGGGAACACTGTGGTCCTGGAGGAACATTGTGGTTCTGGAGGAACATTGTGGTCCTGGGGGAACATTGTGGTCCTGGAGGAATGTATTTTGATTACACTATATTGTGATGTCTGCATGAAAAGTCGCGAGATCGGGTTGCGCCAAGCGAACTGGTGTGGTGTTAGCTTCCACTACATGTTAGCTACATTGGCCTCATAGTTCCAGTGCTAAAACGAAGTAGCAAACTTCAAACACTAAACAGGTTTAGGAAAATCGACTGCATTTGAATTGTTGAATTGTTGTGCCAAATTGCTTCTTTTAAAAAAGTTAGACCCAAGCCATTTTGTTCACTGTCGTCCCCCATTGAAGCTCCAAGTGTGTTTATATGGATGTTGATGTAAAATAGCGAATTTGAACTAAATCACTTTTCTTTAGCGTCACGAAAAAAAGCTCTTCTAAACTCTGGTAGAACAACGTCTCAAGCCTCAGGCGGCACAACCATAAGCATTTAATGGAATAACTTCTGATTATAGAGGCAGGTGTCTGGTTCCATTCACCTCCACTGTGAACAGTTCTGGCTCAGTGAGTTTCTCATGAATGAAGCGTCTCATTATGAAGATTATAATTATGGAGAAAATTTGGATAACCTGGAAATGTGCTTCTTTCATTCTAATCTTATTGGGTGACAGATGTCTAATACATTAGCCGGGTAGCTCCATATCATACATGCTAATCAAATTTGCTTTAAGAGCAATCAAAGAACCTCATTAAGATCTGGTTCTTTTGAGAACCCCGAGTCTAAGCTACAGGTCTGCATTGCTTTAATGTTGCATTGCACAACCTCTCCTTCCTCTCTGACCTGCCGCATCCATCTCTGCTCAGCATTTCGGGCATAATTTACCAACTAAGAACTCAGTATTCAAGATGTTTGACACATACACAGTTAAACATGTTCAAGATGCAGTGAAATGTAAGCCTGAATCACTCCTGAGACTGCGTGCAATAACTAGACGGAAGAATAAGGAATAGAATAAAATAAAATGACATATATGCATAAATGTAAACAATATAAATATTACAAAATAAACTGCATTCTCTCTGAATATAGATAATAGAGGATGTTCAAATGGTGAATGGTAATGTGCTTTATAGTAAAGAAAAGGTGCAGAAGGCATTATAGTATCAGGGAAACAAGAGCATCAATTTAATACTCCAGTTTTTTATTTATTCCACAACCTCTCTTTCCTCATCAGGCTGTCGGATCCAGGATCACTTCAGCATTCTGGGGGCATCATTTACAAACTAAGCAGTGCTGGGCGGAACCACGTATGACGCAAACGTTTCCTCAGCCTTGTTCATTTTCATCAGAGATTCAAGATTCAGGATTTTTATTATTTGATATGTACACCGTCATAGTCATACAACGTGCAGCGAAATGTAACCCTGAGTCACTCACTATTGCAATAACGAGAAAACTGAATAAGGAATGGAATAATTGAATAAATCGACAAGTGTACACAATGTAAACAAGCTATAGACTAAATGTATCTGAATATTTACAACTACGATATCAGGATATTATGGTATGATGAGTGACAAGGTCCTTGGAGATCTGAACACCCAGGTACTTACAGGTACTCACTCTCACTACTGGGTGGTTGTTAATGTAGGTGGGAATGAGAATACTGCTTTTTTTGTTTAGTCCATGCTAGGGCTGCACAATATATCGCAAATTTACCTTCATCGAGATATCAACATGTGCAATATCCATATCGCCAAAGACTGACTGAACTGCAATAAATGGTGTTTTTACAAAACTCTTCACCCAGTGCCACAGAGAAGAGGGCAAAAACATCACTGGGCAGTTTCTTCATCTTCTGTGCTGCTGTTATAGATCCTTCCTTTTGCAATTTTTTACTTACTAAGCACTAACTATAATATAAATTATGTTTACATTTATTTAAGATTTAAAATTATTTTTTAAATTTTGTTTAAGTAAATTCTTTAAAAAAAACATGTTGGAATGGAAGTATTTCATTTTTTTTCTGCGTAGACTAGTCAGCGTCTGGAGTCTGTTACCACAAATCCAAAGCGGAAAAGCATTAACACTATAAAGGCTACGTTTTTACTCACTTATCGCATGTGATATCGCCATCGCAACACTCAGCAACATTATCGCATATCGCATGTTTTCCTGATATTGTGCAGCCCTAGTGCAGATCATTATAAACCAAGATCCAGCATATCGCTAGTACAATCCTTTTTTTCCAAAAATAGCATGTTTCTATCCTTAAACAGTCATATTAGGTACAGATGATGTATGATCAGAAAGTAGAGACTCGTAGTGCCACCCAAGCCCAACCAGCTGTGTGTGTGAACTGGAGGTATGATGTATTACATCTATGTGAAAAAATGTCATTAAACATCACGGCAGGATTTGGCTGCTGGTACGTTTTTCAGTTTTCTCGACCCTCGTATCAGTTCATCACACACCATCACCCTCTCATACCTGATGGAGCTTCAGGCTCATCCTCACCGCAGGCGCCACCACCTTCTGCAGCAGGTCCATATCAGCAAAAACCCACTCGTCTTTAGCCGCGATGCGGAAATCTCCCTTAAACAGGGTGTTGAAGCCGTACAGGAAGGACTCCAAACTAAAAAAAACCAAAAAACAATTATTATTTTAAAAAGCCAAAAGAATAAACAATACACTTATTGTGTATTAAATCACATTGTGTTTATTTTACTGTTTATGTGCAAGATCTTAATGTATGCAACAGTACTCTCTCATTATTATGTGCAATAGTAACCATGTGAAATATCACTGATCTACTACTGCGCTCTATTACAGCAATAACAGATTGTAACAGATTAGTATTACTAATAATTCACTTGAAGTGATTTAGCTAAATCAGGGGTTACCAACCTTTTTGAACCTGAGAGCTACTTCACGGGTACTGAGCCGAACGAAGGGCTCCCAGTTTGATACACTAGAACAGAGTTTACCTAAACTTTATGTATAATAAACATGTTTTAAATGCTTTTCTTTAGTTATTGTCATTTTTAAATCTTTAAAAATGCAAATATGATTAAAGAAGAATAGCAACAGGAGAAAATTAAATGTTAGACGCTGTTCACTGGTGACTTGTGCTGTTTTTAGAACTCATGGGGTCCTTGGGGGCACCCTGGTGCCCGTGGGCACCATGTTGGTGACCCCAGATCTACCCAGCAATTGTGTATATAGTATAGAGCAGCAATTCTCAAAGTCCATATCCGGACCCAACTGCAAGTCACTCCGGACCCAGTCCACACATAATATTATAAATGCATTGACGCAATGCAATTAAGTTTTACGCCGATCCTGGCCTGAGATTGACCAAGCAATATTGTCAGTCGGCGTACATATGATGCATCGTTGGCGCTTCAATTCTCAGGCTTAGCATCCACATTAACAAGCCCGCTAAGGCTAACAAGCATTCAACTGCAGGCATATGAGCGCAAGTGAGAGAATTACCCGCGTCTTTATGTCAAATCCCGACAGCGTCCACCAGGGACCGCTCTTGGTTTAAGTTGGCGTTCTTGTGTGTTTGGTGTTGTGTTTATTCTGATATCCTGAGTACACCAGCAGCTGAAACCAATAACTTAAGCTAACTCAAACGTAAGTGTATGTGTTTTCTGATTGGTTTCAGGGGTTTTTGTATGTAGTATTTAAGCTGTTCAGGTGGACCTGGGTTGCCGTCGCGTTAGTTGACTATTCCTTCTTCTTTTGGTTTGTTGCTTGTGGCCCTCGTGCCTTTTGTTTGGTCTCTAAAGTATCTAAAAGTATCTAAAGCATGGAAGACAGTGTGTGCGCCTGCTCTCAGTGCTTTGAAGATAGGGACTTCATAAGAGTCACCGGAGACGGAGCGGTTGTGTCCCGTTGCCACTTTATTCGTTGAGGCATAAAAGTAGTTAATCAAGGTTATTGCAAAATCTTTTGAGAAAACGACAGTTATATTACACTTTACTGTCAAAAGTGAGAGTGGATTCAGTTCACAAGCTAGTTACTGTGGTCAAACGGAGGCATCTCTTTTGATTGTATGTTGTAATCAAATGTAATAATTTAATAATGCTCATCATCTGTCGTCCCGGACCTTTAACCTAATCTAGAAATTAGATTTGGACGTTTGAATATGAAATTTGAGAACCCCTGGCCTGGTGTATTTCATACTGTATTCTTATTGGATTTCTTTTGACTTTGTATTTTATATTGTTCGTAACATAAGCAATTTCCTCCGGAATCAGTGAAGTTTAGTGATTCTGATTCTGACCTGAAGCGCTGAGAACGTACCTGTTCGACATGTTGTGTGACGCTGTGCCCAGTGAGCGCCTGCCCAGCACAGACAGAGCAAAACACAGAGTGACCAGAGGAGAGTCCTCGTCACTGTCCACCGGCTGGGGACAAAGCAGATCATTCATTTCACTGCACACGACAGATGGCACAAGTTCTGACACTCAAGTATTATTGATTTATAATAAACTCACATAGTACAGTTTCTATATCCTCCTGAGAACCAAGAAAAAAATGTGTCTCACGGTTTCTCTTTTTCTGTGATTTCCCATCTAGTACCTTACAATTTAAATTTCTTTGAATATATTTTATATTTTAATGTCCCAGCATGTCCGCAGTACAGGACAATGGAACGATTTCCGTGTGAAAATAGAACTGAATTTAGAAAATGAAAAAGTGATATTAACCCAAGAACACATTCAATTTGATCAAAACAGTAAAATTCTGTATCTCTCTTCTGTTGCCTGTTGCTTACAAGGACAAAAAAACCTGTATTTTTAGTTCAACAGTGAATTATAAGTCCTAGAACCTCCTCTGGATGGTTTAGCTGTGATTGTCCTGGTTTTCTTTTTGGTTCTGCAGAGGAACATCTTGCATTTGCTGCTCCTCATGATTGTCTTGTCATTGCAGTCTTTGTTCCCAGCATGCAAACCCCTCACAGGACCATCACTGGAGAACCCAGGATCTCCTCTACAGAACACTATAGGGCTTGATGGGGTCTCTCCAGATACGGGAGAACACAATGTCCACTATAAAGGACATAAACAAATGGGCCGGGTCTCAGGAGGCTATACTTCACAACAGCTGCACTTCATAACTCTCCTCTCACAAACCGTGCTCAATAGCATTCCTACCTTAAGATACTGATCTCCAAATTTTATACAGTACTGTGCAGAAGTATTGAGACACCCCAAACATTTCTTTATATTTTGCTTTGAATCACCTTGTCTGTAATGAAGGTCCTTCAGGAATAGGGATGGGTACCGAGACCCGGTACTTAATCGGCCCCGGTGCCTAATTATAAAAGACCGGAGGACCGATAAACTCTGACGTTAACGGTTCTGCTGTCGGTACTGGAGAAATAAAAAAATAATAATAAATGCCCTATTTATTATTGTTAA
>JBBPDC010042875.1:0-11721 GCA_037974485.1 Hemigrammopetersius urotaenia | reverse complement strand
CCAGTGGTGGTGTGCTGGAGGTAGGATTCGAACCTGTGACCTCTTGGTCCGGAGGCAAGTATCCTACCCACTGAGCTTCGGCCACATAAACGAGTGTAGTGTGGGTCACCAGTACTTCAGTTGAGAACCCTTGGGCTAGGCACTGTTAAAGCTTTTTTCCATCATTAGTGAGATATAGCATAGGTGCCAAACAAAATGTGCTGAAAGTGGTGCCGTGCAGTATGTTTGCCTATTTGTGAATTGACAAGTGCATTTAGGGACACCTGCAGTGGAGTGGCATCCACACACACAACTGCCTCTAAGCTCCATTCCCCCAGGACCAACACTACTTGTTTATCTGCTCTTCTGTACCTTAGATTTACACTGGGATTTGAATCACCCTTCGGGGGTTATACATTTTACAAAAGTGACACATATCCATAACGCTTTCCTCGTATACATTTTCTAAAATTGGCCCATATCCTGCATTGTTTTTCCCTCCTGAAGTGTTGATAATTTTATGTAACAATCATAACTAATTTTACTTGACCGCTTTTCCAAACTCTTCTCATCTTCTTACTCCCTTAAACAAGATTTTGTAACAGTCTATCTATGACTAATTTATTTATACCTCATAAAATACTTATAAATGTGTGGAGCTATAGTCTGGATGTGCTGGTGTTGTGGTTTACATATTACATCAAAGTCTGTAATTTAAAAAAGTAAGCAAAATTTAGGCAGAGCGGAATGATCTCACACAGATCCTCTTATAGCTAATAAGAGGTAATACAAAAGGATTTGTAGTTGTCTCCCTGTGAAAAATACAGTGGGGGCAGGGGTACACAGTGCCTCTGTCTAATCCTGTTTTAATACACCAATGGCAAACAAATAATGAGAGGGCAAAACCCACATTTCTTGCTAAAGACAGAAATATAAACCTGGTGAGTGAATCTGCTTTCATTTAAATGTATGTTGCTTATTCTTCACACTAATTGTATCTCTTATTGTGCTTGAAAAAGCATATACATGAACAGAGGATCATCTGCATGTGTGAGTGTGTGTGTATATGTGCATACGTGTGTATAAGTGTAGATGTTTGTGTGTGTGTACTAATTTGAAAGTTGAGGTCAACAGGGTGAGGTCACCTAAACCAAAACAGATGGAATTTCAGGATTTGCCTCTTTACCTCTAGTGGGGATTAGATTATCAAGCAACTCATTAGCCTACATTAAGTCGCTGACGTGAAGAGCACAGAGTAAGAGGGGGGGGGTATAGGAGACTCAAATTGGCCCACTACAAATTCACATTCAAATGGTCTCAGAGGAGCACCCTACTGTACAGCTCTGTTAGAACAAAATTATTTTAATGAAGTTTATGTTCTGGGACCTAGGCCTATCCAAAGTCATCAAGATGCAATATGCTAATATGTGTACACACTAAAGCTGTCAGTTTCTACATATGTCTGTACAATTTTGAAAAGAACAATATATGATAATGTAGATGCGGACTGAGTAAACATGAATTTTTTGTTGAAACAGACCAATGCATGTTAACATTCAACAGCAAAACATGAGACTAGTCTGTCTCAGCAGCACAAATGAAACCTAGTAGATGACTTGAACAGTTTTAAATATGTTTATTTCTGCAGCTGTGAGAAAGTGTACTCAACACCAAACTCACAGATAACAGTCATTTATGATAATGTGAGTGATTTTTACACACTCAGCCAGACCATAACTTCTATCATTTTCAGTAAAATTGCAACTATAAAAGACACTATATGTCTTCCTTTGCTAAACAGTCAAAGGAATGTTTAAAGTAAAAAAAAACCCAACAATATTATGAGCCAGTCCTTCTCAATCCCTGAAACAATTTTTATAATGCTAGCTATTGCAGCGCGGCCATGTTTTTTCCTTGTCCTGATACATCAGAAAAAAAAGAATTGCCTGATTATTGTATGCCGTAACTTTAAAACAGCCTACATTATACGGCACACTGATAAAAGAAACAATGAGGCATAGAACAGAAAGTGACTAGCTTCACTCAGTGCTTGGGAAAGATCAATCAGCTGAGAGGCACTCATGTTTGGCCAAAGTTACATGAGTGAAACATAGCCGCACCATACACAGAATTTTCATCATGGGCAAAACATTTTATCCTCAACTTAGCAAGCAAAACCCTGTTTCAGCCTTCACTCCCCAGCCCTTATATGAAAATAAAGTTAAAGGCAATGTATTTACATGTCTGCCCATTAAGCAGGTGGCTCCTCCACTTTAGTTATAATAAGTGTCTCAGTCCACATATATATTCAGCCATCAGAGGAGAGAACATTTACACCATCAGCCCCACAGGATCCATAACAAAAAATAAATAAATAAAAAAAAAAAAAATTCAACAGAACTGTAGGATATATGGCCTTTAAAACTACCCAGAGCAGTTAATTATTGTACTGTCTGAAGATAATAGCCAAAATAGCAAGAAAATACATTGTGTAGTAAAAAGGATTGGGATGCATGATCATTACACCAACGGGAGCTTTAATGACACTGCATTCAAACACAGAATCTAGTATGGAGCTGTTCCCCCTTTGCAGCTATAACAGCTTCCACTCTTCTCTGAAGGCTTTACATAAGATTGTGTTTCTGTGGGAATTTGTGTCCATTCATTCTGTAGAGCATTAACGAGGTCAGACACTGAAGCTGGATGAGAAGGTCTGGCTCACAGTCTCCATTCCAGTTCATGCCAAAGGTGTAGGATAGGGTTGGGGTCAGGGCTCTTCCACACCAAACTCATCCAGTCATGTCTTAATAGAGCTTGCTGGAACAGCAAAACAATGGGTCCACAAAGTTGGAAGCATGGCGTCATCCAAAATGTCTCGGTATACTGAAAGTAATGGGCTACCTGAACTCAACAATCAAGAAGTGTGTCCCAGAACTTTTGTCCTTATAGTGTATGTGCCCTGGTTGTAGTAATACTACTGTGTTGTGTTGAATATGATGCCTCCTGTTCGCTCGCTGTTAAAAAGCAGCGTATGTCTATGTCAAACATGAATGTAGATTACTATTCTTCACATCTACTCTCCCGACACATCTCACAAACACACACACACACAAACAGTCCCAGTCCCAGTCCCTGTCCCTGTCCCTCTCTCTCTCTCTCTCACACTCACACACACACACAGGTGAAACACCGAAACTACAGGCAGGCCGAAACTACCAGCCCCTCGCCAAAGCACCTGCCCTCAGAAGCGAATGCTGTGATAGCAATGTTCTACATAAAAGCCCACTGCTAATTTACAGAGGAGTTTTACTAAAACACGTGATCAAATTAATTTGTACAAATAAACCCACGGTTAGACACAAAAGGCATTTAAGCTGTATTATATGTTAACGTTCTGTGCAACTCGAAAACAAAACCAGCAGGGATGGCGTGGGGGACGTTTTTTTCCTTTCAAAAACGAGCTAAATTACTTTTCTATCAAAATAATACATAAAACGAACTTACCTTCGTGTACAGTTCGTTTACAGACATGGTCACCGGAGAAACTACAACACCAGCTCGTAGCTTTCCGCCCGGGAAACAAGAGAATATGAGATTCCTGTTAAGTCGAAGTTTTATAATCCAGGTGACACATGTCCCGTCGCGATTTTGTGTCCCGCGTCCTGGTGGAGTTTATCAGCCCCAGGTTTGTACTTTTGAACTCAGAAAGAGTGAGAGAGTGGCGTTAGGCCGTGTGTATGTGCGGTGTGTTTGTCGGGCTGACTGACCCTCCTCCTCCCGGCAGGTGTCTTTCCTTTCCTCCTCTACACATTACAGGAGTTCACTCCCTGCCCGGCTACACACACTTTTATTATGCTCTCTCCGCAACAACACGAATGTCTTCTGGCCACAAGACGGCACAAAACGTTAAAAGACGCCGAAAAATAACAACGATACTACTACTGCTAATAATAATAATAATAATAATAATAATAACAACAACAACAACGGAAAGGAGCAGTGTTGACTGAAGTTGCCGTTTTCCTTTCCGTATCCATTGACTCCAGCTCCGGCTTCACCTGTGCGGGGCAGCGCCCTCTACAGGACCACGCTCTGCGCTTCGTTTTCATCAACAAAGTGGTGGAAATACAGTAAATCAATCAACTGTGTTCTCATGTGAAAATATTTTTTTAGAGATCACTAGGTCATGGGTTGGAATCCCAGGACTTCTAGTGGCACCACTCATGCACCCTTGAGCAATGTACCGTCCACACACATTGGTGCTGTGCCAGTAACACTTGGTGAATGGGTTAAATACCGAGAGACAATTTCACACTGTTCACGCTGTGCTATGATCATGAATGACTATAAGAGGCCACTTTATTCGTATTTCAGTGAAATTTGAATGTGTATTCCAATCACTAAATAATCACAAAGCTGAATGTCCTGGCAACTTTACCCAGGCATGTGTTCAGGACCTCAAATTTGATGTGAGATATAAATACTAGATTTACCCTATGTGGATAATCAGTGTCTTTATTCATGATCATGTTCATGATCAATTTTCGTCTCCTGTATTGCTATGTCTTCTGGATCTAAGGTCAGTGGTGGGCTTGAAACAATTAGAAAGTCCATTTCAGTTTTCCCTATGTTTTATTTCTTTTATTCATTAACATTCACTCTCACACGAAACTGACAATATATCATATATACCATGTGGCGAACAAATAAAGTTCACCATGTAGCACAAGGGTTTGTTTACTGTTATAAATAGCAGAGAAAGGTTGAATAGCTTTAAACCATCCCGAATTAAGACTGATTTACTTAAGCAGAAGTAAAAGTCGATAGCACAAAACAACCTGAGAATAAAAAAGTGCCAGGTCCTAAATGCCTTGGGTAGTGAGTTCTCAGTGGGATGTCACACTTCTTAGTACATATAACATCCATCAGCATAGAAACCAAATCTGCCCTTTTCAGTTCTGGCAATGTAATGATGATGTTTTAAATAATGCCCAAACCAAACTACAAGTGAATAACCAAAATTAGGAGTAGGTAATAATTTATAAACAGCTAAAAATATTACTATCTGCAAATACTGCTATATTATTAAAACATCTGATAAACTACTTTTTTTTAGAAGTACAAAAAGTTTTTTTGAACTTTTGCTTGAATAAAGCTTCTATGAGTTAACATAAAAATCTATTTATATTTCTATGAGTTAACATAAAAATCTATTTATATTTAGTAAACTTGTCTGAAGTGTATTATATTATTTAAAAAAAACTAAAATATTAAGGCAACCCGTGACATGGAAAATCAGGAGATTTGACAAGTTTGTGCTACACCCAGTAACTCACACATGCCCTCTGTTCTCTGTGCACCTTGTAGATAACAGATTTCATGAGCCTTGCTGAGATAAGACATACAAAGCCTACAATATCATACAAAACACCATAATTATTGTGTATTACTCAATGTATATGCTGTAAAAAATTAAGTTTTAAGTTGTTGGTGATCTGGCCATGCTTGATAATTTGCATTAATTGAACTGAAGACCACAAACAGCAGATTTTTATGTCGAGAGAAATGCACATTTTTTAAGAGAAAAAACTAAACCCAAACCAGGGCCTGGCTCTCAGTCTCAAATTGCCTTATTTTTACCATCTCAACAGACTCTACCTTTTGTGTCATATTAGATAAATTACCCATACTTTGTCAGCAGCATATGTCTACTTCAGTCAGATGTAGGATAGTAAGAAACATGGCAAGAAACAGAATACATTCCTGTGGTATAGACTGATTTACCTTGACATAA
Source organism: Hemigrammopetersius urotaenia (assembly GCA_037974485.1). Taxonomy (NCBI): domain Eukaryota; kingdom Metazoa; phylum Chordata; class Actinopteri; order Characiformes; family Alestidae; genus Hemigrammopetersius; species Hemigrammopetersius urotaenia. Next base: position 5,948 of record JBBPDC010042875.1, on the reverse strand, counting down.
AGCTCAGGCTCTGTCGTCATCTTCTCTCTGTCTTTTCACTGAAGACTGAAGCATGAAATGCTCATTAACATATTCTCTTATATATCACTCTTAAATCTGTAATAATGAGTGTAAAACTAAGAGTGTTGCCAACTTTTGACTGTGAGTGAACTACCTACTGTATACAGGAGTGAAGCAACACCTTGAGTGACAAAACGGGAGAGACCAAAATGACATCAGGAGAAATGCTCCACTCCCAAACCACTCCTTCATCAGGTATGGGGTGTAAGTCTTTAACATGCCTCAGCCATCATGGGATTATCATACATGCCCAAACAAATGGTTACACATGTAATAATTTGAGCAAGAAGGCAATTGGATAATTCTATTACTGTAGTATTGTGTTTTTCCTTAAAAGGTTTACATGAGTCAGACCACCAAACGTCATCAATGCTTATCAGCATTGGCACATCTTTTGTGCCTGTCTCAAACAATAGTTCATTGAAGTTGTATATGGAAAATATAACCAGTGTTCACTGGTTAAGAAAGAAGAACATTTATTACATAAGATTCTATTTATTAGGGAGATTGACCAGTTTTCAGTTTGGTCACAAAAATCTTGCCAGTCAAGTCAAGCAAGTTTAACAAATATAGGTACATAAACAGATGTGAACGACTCAATCCAAAAGTAAATACAGCTTGAGACTCACCTAAACAGCCTTGTGTCCCACCCTGTTTAATGATTTTAGGGACTATATAATATAAATATAATATAATATAGTATAAAACTTTTCTCTTAAAGTCAACTTTCAGTGTTGAGTTCAGGTGCTGTTGAATGAATACACTGGAAATGCAAGTGATAACTGAGAACAATTTATTTCACTTTTTTAATTTTATTGCCCCATCAAGAGTTTTGAGAAAGGTAATATTGTTAACACTGTTAGCCAAGAGGCTTATGCCAGGTTTAGCTGGAGATGGGTCGATCCCTTCTCCTGAAGGGGTGAACTGCTGTGGTGTTAGGGACAGGTCTGGACAAGATGTTCTGTATCTTCTGATTGTATTTCTTCTGGTAGATCAAGCCCCTTTGAAATTCTTGCTCTTTCTCAGTCTGCTCTTCTTCACGCAATTGCTGCTGGTACAACATCTGAGCCAACAGATCAGCCTGATATTCCTGACAGGCCCCCCTGAGACTGTAGAACAGTGGAACATATATACATATATTTGATAGAGAGAGAGAGAGAGAGAGAGCAAGAGAGAGTGAGCAACAGTAGTTATGTTTCTGAATGACACTCACCGACTTTTTTCCTGTTCATCCAACTGTTTGTTCTCCTGGATGATTCTGTTCAGCTCATCTCTTTCTTTAGCAAGTTCAGCCTGTTTCTGAGCATTACGCTCCACTTAACAAAAAGAAAGACAGAAAGAACTCATAGAAATATGCTTTGTAATATGTGTTACACATTTTCTGTCATATTGTTCTTGATATAGTTGTTTTGTCTATTATTGTTTTTGAGTAAACAATAACACACATTTGTGGTGTCTGAGTATGCAGTTACTGACAAACATGACAGCTATAAACAAGAACATAGTGTTGTTGATGTGAAGCACCAAAAGCTTTCTGCTAAATGCGAGAGTAACAGAGTGAATCTGAAAAGGGCATTCCTCATAAAGGCAAAATGAAGCCACTTGGCAGGTAAATAATATGCAATAGTTTTTAGCTGTAATGCTAATATACTCTTTGAATTATTTTTATTTTCTCTATGTTGTGTGTTACTTCTTTGATCTTCTTGAACCCATTTTCTTCACTATTCTCTATTTCTCTAGAGCACAGCAACATGCCTCTCCTCCTAAACATGTTTCTTACACTTTTCCTGGATTTGTAAGCGACGAGTGTCCAGCACATCTTTCATGAGCCGGTCTCTTGCTTCTTTCTCCTGACGCCATTGCTCTGCCCTATGGGCCAGGGTTTGCTGAAGCTCTGCCTCAATCAGCTGCTCCATCTCTGCCTCCTGACGTCTCTGCTCCTCCTGCTGTTCTGCCAGGTACTGACGATACCTCTGTTGTTCCTCACGTAGTTCCATCTAATTAAAAGAAATTATTCTCTAACATTAGAATCTACAGGTCAACGGTATGGAAACAAGTGATTTTTCCTCAAAAAAATATTTTACAATAACCACTTCGTTTTCAATACCATTCATAATATTTGTTTATGACAGTCCCTAATATTAACTTATCAGTTATTAACTATTTGCCAGCCCTCATTTATTTAATCAAGTCTTCAGAAATTGTTAACAAAGATATCCATTATTTCTATCAAACAATGTTTAAATATGTTGGCAATGCTTCCAAAAAGCTGGTCTAAAAGACTTTAACACCCAAAAACAGAAATACTGAATGGCTGAAAATATCCTCCTCCAGATACTCTTCTCATGCACAATTCTTGCATCAGGTCAATGTGACCTGATGAAACCTTACCTTTCTAATAGCTTCTTCTTTTTTCTCATCTGTCTCGTGCATCAGCAGCTGCTCTAGTATGTTCATGTCCAGAGCCAACTCATCCTGCTGCTCTTGTGCCACTCGCTTCATCTTTAGCCGCAAGGAGAGGTCCAGCTGCTTGCGCTGGCTCTGCTGGCTCTGAAGCTTCTGCTTGTGCTCCCGCTGCTCCTCCAGATGCAGCATGACCCTCTGCTCACGCTGAACAACATGGCATACAAGCACAGCTTTACTTACAGTACCAGAGGTGGACAAAGTACTCACATTCACCACTTAAGTGAAAGTACAGATACCACTGGTCAAATTTTACTCCAATACAAGTCCTTTACTGAAGTTAAAGTACTTGCTTTAAAAAATACTTGAGTATTAAAAGTACATTTTCTTTTCTACTGCATCGTTGCATTATTGGCACAACACATACAATACCTAATGCCTCTGACTAGCTTGTAGAACCCCTAAAATTAGGAATTAGTAAAATGTTACAACCCATGCTAACAAAGAGAACAAGTAATTTGTTTATTTTTAATTGTAATTCTACATACCCCCACACAGCATGGTATGTGTTCTGACACAAGTTGAGAGAGACACTACTGTAAATGCAATTTGGCACGACAAAAAAAGAACAAGAAAAAGGGCGTGAAAGTTAGCGACAGAATGTACGCAAGAGAGTGCGCGTCTGAGAGAGTATAGAACCGCCTACTCGGTATGGCCTGTTTGTGTGTATGTGTTGTCATCCAAAAAAAAGAAGAAAAAAAACCAATCAGTTTACCAGGTACCACCTGCGATGCTTTTCTAGGCTTGAAAAAGATACAAATACACTGAGCACTTGTTCGATGCAAATCAAATGTCTTTAAGGTTTATAGAAACATATGTCTGATAAGGAGTGTTCCAATATTTTTCTGGCCATTATTGAGACATTAAATGGGTATATTATTTCAAGTACAGTATTGATGTTTACAGAGCCATGATTTGCTAATCATTCATTTTTTACCAGCAGCTGAGCCTCTTCTTCTTTGAGATGTTTGGCCTGCAGCCTCTGCTGCTCTGCAGCCTTTATCTGAGTTTGCAGGAAGGCCAGCGTCTGAAAATTGCTTTCTCGCTGACGCCAAGCCTGCTGGTTTTCGTGCTTTTCTTTTGCCTTCCGGTCACTCTCCCACAGCTGGGCAAACAGCAATTCTTCGTCCTGATGCATATGACATGCTTCCTCCCGTGCCCGGATCTGTGCAGTTCGTTCCCTGCAGACCTCATCTTGTCTACGACGCAGATGTGCAGCCCGCAACTCTTCACATTGCTCTCTAAAATACAGAATACTTTTTAGAAAAGTATAGAAGATAAAGACTATAATAATTATCTTTTATTTTAAATGATCGTGTTTTCTCCATATATATATGTATGTATACAGTATTCCAGTTTAACCTTTTTTTTTCTGTTTAAAAGTTTGAAATCAATGCTTTCAACAGTAATGCCAATTGGGTTGCAGATATATATGATTCTACTATACTAGTCCTGGGTAGTTTCACAGGAAATCAACAGGTATGCACTCTTTCTGTGAAATGTTGTGACTCTATGTTGAGTTGCTAGCCAGCAGTGAGGAGTGAAAGGGGAGGGGTGAAAACATTGTGCTGTGAAAACAATTTACACCTCTTATGAACGATGGCCTGTTGAAAGCTTTCCATCAGGAAAATACATACACATCCATATACATTTTCAACTGAAGGACCTCCAAAACATATATAACAAATTCATTTTATGGCTGCATGTTAATAGTACAAGGGTAAAAAAACAGATAAGGCTGCATAACATGGAGAATTCATTCATAACAAATAAGTACGGATAATAGATCAAGCTTTATTAAACCTATGCAGAATTTGTTATTTTTGTCATCTCAAGGAGATCAACAGAGATGACAAAAGTGAATGTGAACAGAAAATTACAGTATATAATTTCTTCTCGTTCACATTTTATTCAAATCTTTTTAATATCCAATAAAACCAATTCAGTTGGACTATATTGTATTTAAATTCACACTGTAAAGCAGGTTTTCTATATAATGTAACAATCATTGTTAAAATGAGATTCCAAACTTTTGAATATTATATTGCAATGTTTTCATATAGGTTTACACTGCATTGTTATATGAGAGTACAATAGGTAAACCAATAACTTTGGAAGTGTTTTCCATTAAGAAAGTATTTCTACCTGAAGAGCTGATCAAGCTTATCAGCAACAGTTTTCTGTCTCTCATGCTCCCTCTTCTCCTGCAAATACTTTGCTCTTTCTCTCATTTTAGTTTGCCTCTCAAGCACAGTCTCTTTCTTTTCCTCCAGCTCTTTCAAAAACTCTTTCTCCTCAAATTCCAGCAGCTCACGTAGCCTGTAAAAGGGAATAAGAGAGAGAAAGACAAAGAAAATGCACACTATTGTACACATTTTCATGTATGCATTTTATACAACACCAAAATAAATTTTGAAAACCTTTCTCTCTTTTCATCAATGCTCATCTGATACTGCTCCATGGCCTCCCGGACCCTCCTGCCTACAGTGGCCGACATCATCCGTTGCTCAGTGTTTCTTTCCCAGTACATTCTCAGGTCACAGGCACTTTGATCCTTGGAAAACTCAACCACCTTGTTCAGAGTAGTCTCCTGTTTCCGCCTCTCCAGAATAAGGTAGTCTGAGGGTCTTGATGATGGATACCGTGCATGCTTAAAATGAGAATAACCAACAAATACCTGACATCAAACAGATAAAGCAGTACTGAAACCCATAATCCAACATCACACCCCATACCCCATACCTTTAGAAAACGTTTTTAATGTATTACTTTGTTGGGTGGAGCAGTGCAGAGCTCACATAGTCCAGATGACTTGTTTTATTCCAGAGACAGAATACCTGATCCATATGTACAAGAAAGTACAATTGGACATGCTATATAGATAGAGGCAGATATCCTGGATTCACTAAGGGCTGTGTTAGAACTGAGTGGCTCCTTTAGCTTGAACTTATAAGAATATAAGATGAGCTCACCACTGCCACAGAATGAGGTGTGGGTCCGGTGAACTCCCGACATTGTGTTCTGTTTCTCTGACCCATCAGCATGTTTAGACCATCAATCTTAAAATCAGTGTTGCAAAGGAAAAGCACAACCCGTTCCCAAAATACTTCTGTTTACGGAACTGTCCTACTGTAACTATAGCAACGGCGTGTGACGTCTCCTTCTACACCTCCTGACGGATGTAGTGCCCGGAGTTACTGAACAGTCAATAAAAAAAAAAAAAAAACTAAACTGTAAAAACGTTTGATGAACACAAAAACGTACTGATTCGGCATCCACATTTTCAGAGATTTATTTATGTATTTGTGTGTGTGAATATATGTTTGTATGTTTCGGTGTCCTTGTGTTCCAGAAAGGCGCCTTCAAATAAATAAAATGTATTATTATTATTATTATTATTATTATTATTATTATTATTATTATTA
>JBBPDC010042865.1:0-11721 GCA_037974485.1 Hemigrammopetersius urotaenia | reverse complement strand
ACACACACACACACACACACACACACACATACACACACACACACACACACACATACACACATACACACACACACACATACACACACACATACACACACACACACACACACACACACACACACACACGCATACACTGCAGTCTTGAGGCAAACAATAAACTGCTAATTGCTCCCTCGAAAGAAGTCAAATTCAATTACACCCTCCCTCCGAAAAACGCAGAAGAATTACAGTCGGCCACTTAGCTGGAGGCTATTTTCTTGCCACCGTTTAGAAAAGGCTCCTTATTAATTGCTCGTGTCCGGGTATCAGTTCCCAGCGAGACGGCCGGGCCCTACATTTAGTGCCTGGAATCCAAAATGAGGTTCTTTTGAGATGATGAAACAGTCGCGGCTTTTCTTCAATGGCCAACAAACAGTCGTATTCATTAGGAGGGAGAACATCTCCACTGGGACTTCTGAGTGGAGCATGTGCGCCTGAGTCCTTGCTGACGCACACACACAAACTTGAAAGAACATGAAAACATTCATGGCACCTATGCGTTTCCATAGACACCATTCACTTTTTTGGCAACGTTTACTTTGTATATATATATAAAAAAAAAAACACTTGAAGCATTTCCATGTTTTTCATTACTGGTTTTCCATTCACTGAGCTCTGTTTATGCTGAAGTGTATGCAGAGCTACGTTAAAAGCAGAGAAAACGCTTTTAGCATTCACAGTCTCTGTCTCTCTCCTCCTTGCACTCTCCCATCGGCCTCACTGTTTTGTTTGTATCTCTTTCCCTCTTTCTCTCTCTCTCTCCCTCTTTCTCTCTCTCTCTCTCTCTCTCTCTCTCTGACTGTTTAAAATTCACCTCACTTCTTCTCCATCATCTTAGTTCTTTCATCTCAGGTCTTTTCTCAGCCTCTCTGTTTTGTTTGCATTCAATTTATATAAAAAGAATCCACTGAGAAAAAAGTTCAGTAACAAAAGTGTCCGTGGAACATGCGAAACTTTGTGGAGAGGATGGTGAACAGCTTGCTGTCCTTGTGTGTATTATGGGAGCCATCGGAAGGCTGTGGGATTGATCGCTGGAGGCTTTGCAGCCGAAGCTCCCGCTGTTAGTTTTGAGGGACACACACAGGCCTACCCTCACAATATCAGTCCCCAGAGACCCCCAGTATCCTCCACTTCAGCTAAACAAATAAACTAAAACACCATAGCGTTTGCAATAACTGAACACATTAGGGCCTGACAAGTTCTTTGTAGAGGACAATAATAGTACGAACAACTCTTGTGTGTGACCTTGATCTAGACATGGTGTTTTGCCTGTAAATGAGATCATAATAACTGAAAAGGGCTCCAATCAAATGTTGCAACATGTGTCTGCTTTTAGCGTAGTTATTGATCATTTTGGTTAAAATAATATAGCTACATTTACAGACACCTGTATTCAGAGTCACTTCCAATTTAATCATGTTAAAAGTCTTGGCCACGGAGCCTTATCAATTTAGTATGGTGTGCTTGCTCGGACTAGAAACCCCAGCCTGCAGGATGAAGGAAAGTGGTGTTTCAGGTTGGGTTCCTGGTCTTCTCACTCCTCTTCAGCTATCGCATGGAATTGTTGAGCCCCATCAGCAGCTCCTGATTTAACTCAATTAAGAATTAATTAGATAAACAAAAAATTGTAACAGAACTGTAAAACTGGCTTTCCTGGATTAGAGCTTTGAAAAAAAAATTAAGCTAAAGGCCATTGCACACCAGACGTGACTTTTAAATAAACAAATCTTGTTTAAAGGAATCTTACCTCAACTAATGTCACTAGCCTGGGTATTTTTCCACTCCAGTGCATTAGTTGATAGTGAATGTGAAAAACTCTTGAATTATGTTAAACATTGCATCATTTCTCTTATTTGTAAGAAAAGAAAAGAAAATGATTTGTAAGAAAAGAAAAGAGAGAACTTCATCAGCATTCATCAGTGCTTTTTATGCAGTATAGCTGTGCGTTGGGTACTGCATGTTGCTGCATAGTACAGCCACTATGTGGTTATCTTAACACACGTCAAACAACAGAGCATTATTTATTTATGTTTATTTATTCTCAGATCCTGAGAATGTCACAGCGCTGTATTTGGGACTGTTCTGCACTGGGCACTGGGGAATAGTCTCATTCTTATAGTCTGAGAGAACAGACTTATGCTTCATTTGTTGTGTCCATAATTACTGAAATTTTCTACACACCTCTGCAAACTTGTTTGTTTTCAAGCTACAGCTCTAGAACAAAAACGAGAGAGCACTGCAATTTAGTTTTAAATCAGCATATCTATGAGTTTGACAACCATTCCATGCCAGTGTCTGTTAAATCCCTACACAAGCACATCATTCTGCTTTATGAGGTACTGATTTGGTGATCACTTGAATCTTATTTAATGAGGAAAATTATAAATAACCCTGCTGTAATTAACACTCTCCTCTTGCAATGTGTTCAGTCGGATGGTAAAACACCACTAGAAGTACGCCATTTAATTTGAGCGAACAAGAGATTTGTTTTCTTTGAATTTTTCAAGTTCTGGAAACATTGCATTTCTCTTATTTTTATGTTTTGTCATTTCCTTTATTTTTATTTGGAGAAATATTGTCAGCAGTTCTTAAAACCTATAAAAGTTCAATACTTGCACCTATAAAAGATAAAACCTGAGAAACCACTGATCTCTTATGGTTTTCCACTAAACTACATGCTGGATTTGGAACTTGTTTTAAGCCTTTAAATCATGGCATTCAGACTTTAAAGTTATGTAAATGTTTTTTTAAAGCAGTTAGAAACTACCATATATCCTTGTAGGCTTGTTAATGTGTGTAATGTTTTGTTTCCCATGGGTCTGTTTTTGTGGTAGCAGCATTTTGAAAAATGCCTGCCCCACACTATACAAAAAACAATCATTTGTATCTTATCGATGTGTTTCCCTTTCCACACCTGTCTCTACAGATTTATTCTGTAAGGCAGATGGTGCACATTTTGACCCAGTGTTGTGATAGCAGCTCTTGCCGTCACACAAACCTCCCATCAATTTAAACCAGTATTGAGTAAATAGAGTTCTTTTCAAAATAGTTTGGGAAATAAAACTGTCCAATCATAATATAAAACCTTCATACTAAGAAAGACATATTAGTGAACATGAGGCCCAGTGAGTTCTTGCCTCACGCCCATCGGTCCCTGGATAGACTCGGGGTACCTGTGACCCTAGTGAGGATTAAGCGGTTACAGAAGATGAGAGAGAGAGTGAGTGAGAGGTGCTCATGAGGCTGAAGATAAATATACCCAACATATAAGCACATAACTGCTTTGCACTTATAAAACTCTTTGCGGCTTCAACCATACCAGCACAAAAAAAATTAAAATAATGCTAAAGGGGACTATTGGCTGTCATTAATCTTTTAGCAACATTAGCATTCCTGCTAATAGCATTTATTGAACTAAATACTTCTTTAATTAAAACAATATAGTACAGAAAACAGTGAGAATTATTTTCAGTGATCGAACTACTCAGAAAATGAATGAAGAGGTGGAACAAAGGAGGGCTTGTAAGCACAATGGCTGAACAGAACATTATGTAGTCTCTATCTGCACATAGCCTTGTCCTCACAGGATAATAATTTACGTTGATTGTACCACACAGATATAAACATGTATGTTGATTTGTATTTTTACTTTTATACCACTCCGTTTTAAAAAGCCGTAATCAGTGCAAGGACCTGGGGATGGGAGTGATGTGCTCTCTTTCCTTGGTTTTGGTTAGAACTCTGGCAGCAGCATTTTGAATAAGCTGTAGCTGTCTAATGATCTTTTTAGAATCCTAGTGAGGAGAGTGTTGTGAAATACCTTGGAAAATTCTTGTTTTGACACAAGTTTCTAAATTTTAAGGTGCCAAATTCTGACTAGAACCATGAAACATTTAACTTTTTGCAAAATTCTCCGTTCTTTTTCTGCCATAAAAGTTTGTTATGTAAAAAAAGAGATATTTTTCATAATATATTTTTTTAGAAGCATTTGGGTGGACCTTGCAGCCAGCTGTGGTACAAGAGAGCATGATACAGCGTCAAGTGGTCTAGGGTCCTAACACGTGGGTGGGAATGGGCCATGGAGAGTTGCAGTTGAAAAACAGGCTTGAAAAATATTATATTCACAGATAGTGTCTTTCCACGGTCAACTTTGCTGCCAGACTTTTTCCTTTATTGCTTTACTTATTTGTACCAAAAAACAGACCCTTTAATTTTGTTACAACAGTGAGGAAACGAGAAGACCAAATTCAGGCTTAGAGAAATGCCAAAAAAAATTCTACTTTGCCAAAAAGTCCAATCTACTACCACAGAGCTTTGATTACTAAAAAATGGAAAATAAGTCCACACATATGACACATACACATTATCCCATAGACTTTACAGCCCCCTGCTCACTCAGCTGGGTTGCCATGGTTATGACCTGCTTGCATTCAGTGGACCTTACCATTGTGCCCCAGATTCATTTCAGCCCTGTTTCACTGTCACAAAAGTGTAAAAAAAGTTGATTATTAGCATTGCAACTAACGGACAGGGCGGCTTAATAAAGAATGAGGTCTTCACCTTGTGAGGACAAGGACCATCTGTGCATATATTTTGCTGAAATAAATGTGTCTTCCCCAGGAGCCTGAAACAGTAAATGTCATTTACTGAAATGTACTGAAATACTGTCATTCAGGAACTCTCCATCAAACCATTATTGCTCTAGCAATACATTTTTATTTGGGGCAAAGAAGATGGAAGATGTAGGCATTGTTTCTTCATATAAAACAAAGAAAGTCTTAAAAGAATTTTTTCAGGCCGATGCCACAGAAGAACCAATTTTGGTCTTGTGAGGATAGATATGATCTTGTAACCAAATATAGACCTGGGGACAATTTGTTAAACTCTTTGTTGATTTTAGATCCAATGAATAAGGGTAGGCCCCATCTAACATTATATTACATTCACAGGGCAGACACTTGTATACAAAGCGACTCATAATTTGAGGAAACGCTCCAGTTTCAGCTGCTGTTAGATCCATGGGCTTATAGCTGGCTGTCTGTCCATAACAAACTTCCATTCTCACTCACTGTTAGCCCAAAATTGCTCATAGTTGTCCAAGGGAAATTCAAACATCCCCGGTCGAAAAAGGTCCACCATCAATTTCAGTAGTTGATAGAAGAGAGTTTGGAGTGGAGTATAAATCATTTTATACTGCAGATAATTCATTCAATCTGAGCTACAGCTTGCGTTGCCCAGTGTGTGGATCTGAATCTGAAACCTGTCCTGAACTGCAGGGGTTTATTTAGATCGAGTTTATGTAATGTGCTTTTGTGCACTGAAAGTATAGCTAGTGTGTGTTATTAGAAGCACACATACTTTATCGAGTGCTCCACTTTCAGCAGAGGCAGTGAAACCGAGAAGTATTTGAACGTTTGGGATGAAACTGCACCCGGTGACCCAAATTCAAATAACCACCAGAACATAGCCATGTATTGTAAACATGCTCATTTGCACCCTATAGCAATGCCACAGTAGTGAGATGTTCCAGTATAATGGCCAGAAACCCCCCCTTTGAGAAGAACTTCTGAAAGGCTTTGTTTGTTTGCTTGTTTTATAGCTGATGAATTCTTAAGGAATGGCAGACAGCTAACATTACTGTTCAGAAATGGAATATCATCATAATAACATTACTGTAGGCCGAATATCTAGTCATATTACTGTCTCCACATTATCATTACAATGGAGGGAATGGCCTCAAATGACAGAACTGATTCTTGCTGAAGTAAAATCGCTAAAAGCTAACTGGGCATCCTGGTAACAGCTATGATAAACAAAAGCTTTTTTGCAGAATAAGACAGAATAGCTGCATTTATCATCCTGCAGCTTAGTGGCTAGACCAGCAGTCAAGATTGGGATTTGGGCATTCTGGGGTTCTGCATGTTTGTGTGATGTATTTGTGCATTGCATGCTGGGTGTTGTAGTGAGACAACATCAATTAACTTTCATTATGCTACAGAATAACACAAAACAGGACAAATATCACTTTAACCTTTACAATGTGAAAAGCATAGATCCGTGCCGGAGGCGTTACAAATGGTAAATTGTTAAACAGTAATCTGTCACGCACACCACATTACGTGACGTCACGAGGTCTAGGAAATGACTCACGTCTTGACTCAAAGGTATTTAAACAGGAAACATGGTTTCCTCTGCACACAGACATTGAAGTTACATGCTTCAAGCCCAGGTGTCACCCTCAACTCTATGGTACCGTGAGTACTGCTCTCTCTGGCCTTTTTCTTACCTTATCTGTGTGCATTGTGAACGTGGTTTCCTTGGTGGAAATCCTAACCCCTTCCTGGAGTGTTCATAGACTGTGTGATTAACCAGCTCTCTCGTGTCTCTCACGTCTGAAGCTCATCCATCATGCTACAAGCTGGGCACATACACCTTCATTCGGGTCTACTCCGTGACATAATCCCCCAGTTTTCAGTCCAATGTGGATTTTTTCTGAGAACCGAACTCCACACAATAACGCGGAAATCCCTACAGTAACACGAAAACTACAAAATATCCTCCACCATTTTTTTTGTGGCAATACATATAATTTTCTTGATCATTTAGCTAAAAATATAATTTACTAATTTTGCAACAAATATTAACGTAATTCAGCTACATTTCCATACAAAATATAACTATAAATATAGAAAGTGCGTCTTGAAATTGTAAAATGCAGCTGAACATAGAGGCAGGAGGTTTGAGAGTAGCAAATCCGAGAACGTTATGGAGCGAGAGAGAGAGAGAGAGAGCAGTCACACACACACACACACACACACACGTATTTCTCCTTGTTGCTGCCGTTTGAAGCATCTGTGGCACTCCAGACCAGAATCTTCCCCGTGGATCATCTCAGTGTTTTTTGTTTTGTCCTTAAAGCCCTGCATTTTTATTACTGTAAATTAAATTAAAAGAGATGAATACAGGCTTACCTTTAAACTCGGGATAGTCTCTGCCCACAAGTGTGTGGGGAAACCCTGCAGCGGCCAAACAGAAGAATGATGAGCGTGTAGGAGAGCAAACTACTAATACACTAATTGCTAATACACTCTATGTGTCTGAGCTCTATTTTTAAGCCCTTTTATTTGTATAGTCCCTTATAGACACTGCAAATTCATACCTCATTCAGTATTAACAGTATTAATAGTACTTAATAGTACTAGATTTTGAGCACATTTGAGTAATGACTTTGTTTGAACAATTCCTTTAACAATGAGAAATCTAAATGTGCAGGATTATAGAAAAAGTGATGCTTTACATATGGCGTGTGAGAACTTCTGCCTGCCACTGTAGCTGTGGGATGGTGTGGGCTGTGAGGTGGTAGTGATGGAGCGGACTGTAAAAGCCAGGAGGAGCTGGAACACCCACTCGTTTCCTCCTGGACCTTGTCCAGGCTGCTGACCATCATCTGAACGGCAGCCCAGTTACTGAATGGGCGCAGAGTCAAAATAACAGCGAAGGGTACAGAGGAGACAGATCAATCAAAAACTTCTGAAATTTTTACCAGTTCTGTGATCAAGGTTATCAACACACAGCTCTTCTCAGGCACGCAGAGGAAGACTGGCACTTTTTCCAAGAGTTAGCATATGTTTATTGCATGATCTTGGACATGATGGGGAAAACACGAGTGAGCTTTATTTTGGTGCCTTTGGTACCTTGGTGCTAATATGTAGCCTACAGCACAGATGAAACCAGGCACTGACTAAAAGAGCGAAAAAATTAACTGGTGCGAGAAACTAGAAGACTTTTCAAAGCGGAGGCCGAAAAGCGGAAGAGTTTATACACAAGAGACGATGACATGCTCTGCGGAGCAGGTGTGAAGACAGGTGTTAGCATTCAGCGGCGCTTTATACTGCTCAGGAAATGTTTGTCACAATGTTTATTTGCTCCATGACTAAGTCGTGGGTGACTGTAAGACTGTCCCTGGAGTTCTGAGTTTCATCCTAATAGAAAAATAAGTATATTAGGCCAATCTGTGGCCTGAATCATGCCAAGAGAAGACAAAAGATGGAGGAACTGCAAGTCCAGCGACGAGCTTGACCCCCACCAATCCCACACTGTTTGAAGTCATCATACGGTTCAGCCTGGCTTTAATGGTATAGCTTAAGCAAACAGAGGCTGCCTGAGCCCATATCAAAGTACGTGGAATGAAAACATGGCATGAAATTGCTCTGCGGAAAACTCCGGGCTGACATCTTCTTCTTTCTGTTTTTTGTTTTCCACGGCTTATTACCTCCTGACTGGTTGCCGGGAGAAGTCCGGGTGATTTATACATGTTATCAGACTGTAGGCAAGATTGTACCAGTCTAAAGCTCATTTCTTCTCACGGCCAGGCGGAAAGAAAAACAATGCAGAGATGCGGACGCGTGGAGCCTTTTCTCATGGAAGGCCACGCTTTTGCTCAGCCGCTTCAAATCCATCAGGAGGAAGAGCAAGGGATGGACATGTACAATGTACCATGTACAATTCTTAACAGTGGCCAGTTTTTTAGAAACACTTACGTTATATGGACAAAAATACTGGGGCACACATGTAATTCAGGTTTTGGGCTTGGCAACTTACTCTCAATGAAGGGCTTCAGCAGACCAAGACATTTTAGACAACACCATGCTTCCAACTTTGTGGACACACTTTGGGGAAGGGACTTTTCTATTCCAGCATGACTGTGCCCCAGTGCATAAAACAAGGTCCATAAGGACATGGTTGAATGAGTTCGGTGTGGAAGAACTTGACTAGCCCGCACAGAGCCCTGACCTCAACCCCATCCGCACCTTTGAGGTGAACTGGAATGGACAGTGTGAGCCAGGCCTTCTCCAACATCAGTGCCTGACCTCATAAATGCTCTACAGATTGAATGGGCATAAATTCCCACAAAAACTCAAAGAAGAATGGAAGCTGTTATAGCTGCAAAGGGGGGACCAACTCCATATATTTCAGTCTATGTATTTCAATCAACTGAAATCCCTGTTGGTAAAACAGACAGGTGTCCCAATACTATTTAGTGTACCTTATGTCTTCGCTCACTGACCATATTGTCAGAAACACCTACCATTTAGGTCTATATGTTAACCATTAGTAATTGTAGTCTATCTGTCAATGCACAATTTTTGAACTTATTCATCAGTGGATAAAGGCCACCATGAGATTTGCCTGCCAGGTATTTTTGTCTGCGGTGCTTTGCCTTTATTTAGAATGTATAGTCATTCGAATTGTAATTATCTTTTTAAAAAATATGTACAATAGACAAGATTGCATTTAATTATAGGCCATACAAACACCCTATGTTTGCTAGATATAATATTACACAAACATCATATCACCAGATAATTAACTGCACACATATTCTGAATGCCACGTTGGAAAAGGTTATGAAGCAGATTTTTATTCTGGCTAAATAAATGCTGAGGAATGCACTCCAATACCTGTAAAATACTTTAGTGTGTCCAGAAAAGGAGGCCATTTAGGCAGCATTTTGGCTTCCAACCCTCAATTGTTCTTAAGCACAAATTTCTGAAGATGACTGGTTACTGTATGTGATTAACCCCTTATTAGTTTTTGGTTTTAACATCCTTCTGTCAGCAGTACATAGTGCAGTTCAGAGAAGCTGGTCAGAACGGGCAGTGGCTGTTCATCAGAGACTCTTCTCACCCAGTAGCTGTCTGTCTGATCTGGTGAAATCAGGAAATACTTCAGGAAATTTACAGCCAAAACAGAGGATCCTGATACTAGTGCTCAGACCACCAGACTCTTTACCAGAACACAACACACAACTTTAACTGTTCATTATAACACAAACTGGTCTCTTGACCTCACTCTCTACCTCAGTGTATCTCACCTGCCTCTCTACATCACTGTACCTCACCTGCCTCTCTACCTCAGTGTACCTCACCTGCCTCTCTACCTAAATATATCTCACCCGATATCTGTTCAGTCTGTATACATCAACAACAACTAGTACACTGCACTTTACAGTACAGACTCTATTCAGTTACATTTGTGCAGTTCAGATTTTATTTACACTTGGTTATTTGATCATACAGATTGTGTATTGCTTAGTTTTAGCCTTTTTTACTTTTAGCCTAATTTACCTTATTGTTCAGACTTACAAATAGTTTAGGGGCTCATTTCACTACATGTTGTACTCGTATAACTGTATACTGTATAAAACTGTATACTTGTGTAAAAATCTTAACTCTTGAATTTTGAAATCATCATTTCCCACCAAATCACTGTCAGCACCATCTCAGATAATAACACCATCCACACATAACATTGAGAATTTTTTGCAGAAACATGACTTCCATACCTGCATCACTTATTCAAAGTGTTTCTGTTTTTTATCCATAACAGAACTTATGGTAAACATGCATCTAAGTGTTTGCTTTTTCCATCTAGGTTTTTTTCTTGCACATTATTGAATTTCCATAAACAAGGTGGATCAGAAACCTTTATGATAAGTGTTTCGGAGAAACAGCTGCATTACTGGGCTTTTTACATGGCATTCTTATTATTGGAAACATCTTCCTTATAGTTCCACCTTGCCGGTGTATAGATTGACACAGTCCTCCAGCCCTTCATCTGCGGTCTGATCACAGACCCATTCTCAGCTGGACTTTTATTGAAGTCTTACCTCTCGTGACCCTGGAGTGACACTGAAGTGTGTAAAACCCCAGTGATACTGTTGTGTCTGATACACTTGTACCAGCACGGCATACAGTAACATGGCTACAACCATAAAAGTGTCACTGCTGTGCTGAGAACAGTCCATTATCTGGCCAGTGGAGGTCCTATGGTGGTCTCTTACCAAAATGGGCTGGGTAGAAGGGGGCAGATGGGCTAATCTATAACTGACATTGAGATGGGGGTTTCTAATAAACACTCACTGTTCTCACTCACACACAGATACACACACACCACACACACACAAAGTAATCAGCTGCAGAAATGCAACAGCCAAAAATATAAGTGGGGAGGCAGAGAAACCCCATCTGAGCGGGTCTGACACACACTCATACTCTAGAACAGAGAGAAGGAGTGGGCTGTATAAAAGAGCCTCACTGAGAACACACACACACATACACACACACACACACACACCACCTACGCATCCTTCCTCCACAGCCACCACCATAGCTTTAAGAGGCTTGGGGATGGCAAAAACAATACAGCCTACAAAAATTCATTCTAGCTGCCAGAGAAAGAGAGATAAAAAAAAAAGGAGAGAGGGAGAGATAGAGAGCGAGAGAGAGAATGAAAGCAGAGAGAGAGAGAGAAGCCAAAGGAGTCAGCAGAGCAACAGGCTTGCTCAGTGACAGAATGCAGCGTTTACAGACAACTTGGATGCTAAGACTCCTCGGCCGGCCCTGATGGCAGTGAAATCAAAGTGTTGGAGTGAGAGCAGACAGCGATTTTTTCACACAATGGGCCTGATTAGCCACAGGCTTAAACTCAAGAACCCTCCTAAAGCTTTGAGTCACAGCCTGGCACTCAGCCAGCAGCGCAGAGACCACACAGACTCACCCCATCTCAGACTTTCATTAATGACATCTCAGTGAACTCTCTCTCACTCTCTCTCTCTCTCTCTCTCTCTCTCTCTCTCTCTCTCTCTCTCTCTCTCTTTCTTTCTCTCTCTCTCTCTCTCTC
>JBBPDC010042854.1:0-11721 GCA_037974485.1 Hemigrammopetersius urotaenia | reverse complement strand
AAAGGCATGACAGAAAACACAAAACCAAACAGAACAAAACAGAAAACAGTGGCCACTAACGGCCACCAGCCGTGACACATATTTATAACTATATTCATAATTTCATATTATTTCAGTGTCTCAAAGGTCACTTCAGCATTAATTAGACCAAACCCTTTCAGTAAATGCTTTGTGATTAGATTTGCCACAGTCAATTAATCAGGAGAGAAACTATAAGGTAGGAAAAGGTTATCTTAATTCTAGCCCCCTCCTTTATGGATATTCTTCCAAAATGACAGTGATTTGCATGTCTTCTTTACACCGAAGCATTAATTCTGTTTGAAATGTAATTTCTGTATTCAGCTGTTGGTGGTCTTACATACTTAATCATAAATATTCAAATTTTAATGATCACATGTGCAATTACACTGTGTCTTCCATATGGAAATATTATAAACATCAAGCAAGTAAATCACAACATCAGATACATGTAACGATGACAACTAAATAATTCACTGTGGTTCCATATGCCAGATAGCATGGAAAAGCAATGTTTGTGAATACTTGTCAAAAGGAAATGCTTTTTATGTAAACCAAACATCAATTGCAACCGATGAATAGCTTTTTTACACTCTCTTATCCTCAAGGCATGGGCATCTTCAGCCATCTGCCTTCAAGCTAAACAACTTAGAGGTTTAGCAGAAAGCATAGATCTCCCTTTCATAACTTCTCTTATTATGTATAGAGTTGTTATATTTTAGGTCCTGTACACCAAACAGCTATAACATAAAAATATAGTGTAGGTCCCCCTCATGTTACCAAAACATCTCTGCACTTAAGACATGTCTTCCACAAGACCTCTGAAGGTGTACTGTTGTATCAGCACCACGATGTTAGTAGCAGGTCACACAGTAGAAGTGAGGTGAGGCCTCAATGGACTTGTTTGCCCATCAAATCCTACAGGTGTTATTTCAGACTGATATCTGGGGAATTTGGAGGCCAAGGCAACATCTTGAACACTTTGTCATGTTCCTCAAAGCAGCAATTTTTACAATGTGCAGGACTCACATTGTGTCTGTAATGGCATAATCATACAAAAGATTATTTAAGTATATTTACCTGGAGAAAAGGGAAACCCATGTAAATATTAAATAATCAAATAATAGCACAGCTCATATAATAATTTTAATAGAATGTCAGATTAAAGGTTGTGCTGGCAGGTCTACCGTCTGAAATAGTGTAGAAGGCTTTGAGCTAACTTCTATTAACCAAACTGTGTCAGTGTTGTTCTTTGCTGCTACACAACTTGGAATTGCATTAGCAATACTGCAGCCTCCACAGTTCACCACTGCTTGATATTTAGCAGGTTTCTCCCAGAGGGTTGAACTCTCCAAATATCTTTCTAAAAACCAAATTGAAAAAGGAGACTTAAAATGTGCCTGAAGGTCAGAAAAACCTTCACAGATGGGTAGCATCCTGTCTCCCATGTCATTCATTACAATTCCCAGTGGCTGAATTAGTCCAATACAGTGTCTGTTTTTACCATTGAAGGAAAGCAGCATAGGCGTGGAGAGGAAACTGAGAAGCAAAGAAGAAATTCATACAGAAATACAGGATTCTATCCATTACAAAATAATAACCACCTCGACATATATGTATGATAGTCCAGACAGAAATGGGATGCTACAATTAAACCTCCATGTATATTACTTCTAACATAATGAGTGACGTGATTAAAATAAACTTGCTTTAACTCAATTCAGAGAGCACAGCTGGATATCAAATAAGTTAGCCGACAGTAGGATTCCAAAGGAGCACGACTGGCGTCAGACTCTCTGGATGGATAGGATGGCCCTCCTTCTCCCTTTCCAAAAGTAGCCTTGGACTTGGCATTACGTGACTGAGGGAATTATTCATTAATTTTCTGTAACTGCTTAATGCTAACTAGGGTCGCGGGTACCCGAAGCCTATCCTGGAGTCACCCTGGGCAGAGTGCCAGCCCACTGCAGGGTGCACACACACACACACACACACACACTGTTGGACCTTACTGAGGAAGTCCTAGCTACCAATTAACAATTAAACAGGATAAACTGAATATGACAAACTGAACAGAAAATTGGTATAAATGCAAAACAAAAACACAGTTTTTAAGAATTTGTTTTAGTATGTAGTATGTATTATGGATTTTTCCATGCCCCGGCACTACAATCTATCTGTAAACCAGGCTGTAAAGTGGTGTTTGAAAGTCCAATGGGTCTCCACTCACAAAGTGTGTCTAATATAATTCATTCAGCAACTCAGCTTGGAGAAAGGGAAAGGCTATTGAGCCTATCACTGTGTTTGGAGACAGTCGAGGGAAATGTAATGGTGCAAAAATGTTAAATGCAGACCCATTGATTTTATTATTATGGAAAAGTATCAGTGAGGTCCAGTGTCTCAGGCGTGCAGTTAGAGGAAAGAGAAAGTGAGACAGGAAGCCAACCAGACAGAACAACACACACATAAATGCATGGAGAGATACAGACTAATGACACTAATGACATAATATTTAATTGCTACTTATAACTGCTACTGATGCTGTACAACAATATATGCTATTTTTTAGGTACTGTTCTCGTTCTATAGATATTTACTTCTTGTGCAATAGATACTTATAACAATATTTCAATATTTCATCTCACTCGGAATACTACCTCCTGTGCAAGCTATGCAATCTTATTAGTACTGTACTTAATACATGTACACTATATTCCACTATATTATTATAGTACTCCTGTTGAAACCCTTACCTCTGCTGAAGTATGCACATACTGTTTCTTTAGTTGTATTTAACTCTAATCTAAAACTATGACTTCATTTTTTAGTTTTATTTTTCTAAATCTTTGCAGTATGCATCTCTGGGCTAGCCCTAAATGTAATCCTGTTGTACTGATACAATGACAATAAAGCATCTGTCTATCTAGTCTCAGAGATGGACCAACACAAGAAATAGCAAAACCATTGTTACACATTCAAAGCCAACAACAAAAGACAGTGACTAAAGACTGCTGTCTTTTCTCCAGAGGTGATTAATTCTCTTATCCTTTTCCCTGAATAGGGGGGGGGAAGCAAACATATAGTGTGCTTTTGGAAGCTGCTGGCCCCTCTGTCCACATCTGGTTCTTATATCTGCTGACCTCGTGTCTTCCACTGTATCCAAGTATGGCCTCTTCATTGTCAGTGTTCTCTGATGGGCTGGAACTAAATAAGCAAAGCTGTGCCAGAAAAAAATGACCCACATGACAGATTTTGACAAGGGCAGGTGTTCAAATACTCAAGAAAAATGTCATCATATGGCAATAAAAATACCTTGAGGCCAGTGTTCATCTACAGTACTGTGTAAAGTTTTAGGACCTTGAGAATATTACACTTTAAAAGCTATTTAACTGGGAAGTAAGCATGTAAGCCAGATATTAATTCTAGTTCAATCATTTAAGACCTTGTTTGGCAAATCAGTACTACATTAAATTAATAGGTATCCTATTAAACAAACTCATGGGATGTTTCGGTAAGTATATAATAGATATTTAACCTCTGCATTATACGCACATACATCTCTTTTACAAACAACAACATTTCTTTAAAGAATAACCAACTGAAAGGTCCTTTAGGGAACCAAACGTGGTTCTTTTTATTTTTAGGAGTATAGCAACACACGAAGGAGCAGGACACAGCAGTTTAGCCAATCTTGCTTTTATAATATTTAGGCCTAAATGTAATTATGTATTTTATTTCAAAATTAATTACATTTACTGTCTCTACTTCTGACTCTTGTCTGTTTTTTTTTTAACTGAAATAAAAAAAGCATGAAAAAAGTGTAAAACTATGTAAATTATGCTTATTCATATCACCACATATATAAAAATACCTTTAAACTGAAATCCAAAGCAAATGTTTTTCTGCAACTTATGAACATAATAGAATTTTCTTTTTCAAAATCTATGAGTAAAAGAATTGTCAGGCTTTTGGTACCTAATTAGTGTGGAGAGACACTGAGAAACAGGTTAGACACACACACATTCATATGCACTATACATCATTTTAATCCGCAAATGGTTTTCTCCATAAGTCTCTTATCTTTGTGTGCTGAAGACTCTCTTGAGGGTAATACTACCAACACAAAGAGTTAGCATAAAGCTGACTTAAGCTGTAAAATATTTGAAAATCCCAGCTGAAGAGTTGTTTCGCCAAGACACCTGCAGGGAATTTATAGTACTCTAAGAGTCTCCTGTCCTCCAAAAAATACCTTGGTCTTCCACACGCCACAAAATAAATCATGCAAAGAGATCCTCTCATATCACTTTTTTGGAAAGTCAAACAATCTTTATAAGAGAGCAAAGGATGATCCAAACATTATCAAACTTCTTCTTTTATCAGTCAGACAGTGGCACATCACAGAGATGGCAAGCTTGAGGAATTTAAAGGCAGAATGCCAGTTCAGCCTTTTATTTATTTATTTTTTTACTGCTCCACCTCTGTCTGGAAATCATATATCACAAGTCATATGTATCATATGAAACACGCATCGAAGATTCTGCAGCAGTGATATTGTATCACCCATTGCTCAGGTTTTAACCATCCCAGTTCACACACACACACACACACACACACACACACTGGCAAAAACTTCTAGAAAAATCCAATAAAAACAACTGTACAACAGAAAATGATAGAGCTTCCTCTATTTCCTATTTTATTTTTTCCTTTATTTTGCCAAATCTGGCAGCAAAACAAGCAGACCCCCACTGCCAGCCAGTGGATCCACATCGTGAGGCTGTTAGGACCCCTTTATACTCTTGGGTCCAAACTCCCTTGGTCATGAAACCTGAGGTCCACTTCTTTAGCTTGGGCTACTCTATACCAGGACAGCTTCTAACCAAATATGGTCAGTGTGTCGTCTTTGGCAACCTGGGTGTTCAATTCTGTGTTACAGGATATGTTTTTAAAGAAATACACTTTAAGCAAAAGACAGACATAGAGATAAACACTACATTATATGTGTGGCATATCCATAGTTCTATTATATATTATATGCAATATGTATGATTTCTAAAGCTACCATAACACACATACAGACAGACACACACACACACACACACACACACACACACACACACACACACGATCCAGATCAAACCCAGTAAATTGACTTTTGCTGGTTTCAGCTATTGTAATTCATAAAACATTAATAAGATATTGTATTGCATTTTCTTGCTGGTGTCAAGACATTTCAAGGTAATGAAATGCTTAAAGTCAATTAGAGTTTATGAATCATGAAAATGTGAATCAGATCATATAAACCAACTGTCATTAATGTCCATTTATGGCCACACAGCAATGTTGGGGAAATTCTCTCTTTGTGGTTGTAAGTACACAATAATCAGTGTTAAAAGAAGAATGAAAGCTAACAGGATAAATACACTAATAGCAGGATAAAGCCACACCATTTAAACCACTGTTGTTAAATGAACAAGACTGATTATCTCGTTACAATGAAGAATATGATGAAGCGAGATTTGTTGGGCTGCAAAGGAACAGTTCATTCTTGATGTTGCTGTGTTGGAAGCACGAAACATGGGAAACTGTAAATATCTCAGCAACTTAAGATAGAAAACTGAGTCAGAGCATCTCCAAAACAGCAGGTCTTGTGGGGTGTTCCTTGTAGGCTAGAACTTAACCACGAAGCATGAAAGGATGGTCTAGTCTGATTATTTAGATGACCAAGTGTGTGCATATAGCCAGAGTGTGAATTAGCCCACCATATTTGGGGGGTACTGCCTTTTTAACAACAAAAAAAAGTTAAAAATGATCTGGGTCGGTACAGTTGATCAGGGGGTACAGTAGGGGGTACTCCCTGTAATTCGAACCATGCATATAGCACCAGGATGCACAACGGGAGGAACCCAAGTGGGCAGAGGCAGTGTGTTGCTAAGGGCAATGTATTTTGGGTTCTTGCTTTAACATCTACCATCTAACTAAACATTTTTGCAGACCAAATAGAGGCAGGAGTACTCTCCATCCTTTCAGCAGTATATTGCATTCTGCCACACTGGAAAAAATATTTGGAGGAACATGACAAAGAATTCATGGTGTTGACTTGGCTGCCAAATTTCCCTTGTCTTATTATGTTTGATCCTCTGTGGGATGACTTTGAGTTCATTCTGACCTGAAATAATGAGACTAAATGGTCAGTGTAAAAAACAATCAGCACAGAATTAAGACATCCCATCGCTACTTATTGCATTATTTGTGTCTCTGAGCATCTGTGGGATGTGCTGGGCATGTGCAGCCAATCAGTGGAAACCTAATCTTGAAACTTACAGGTCTTTAAAGATCTGCTGCAAAAGTCTTGGTGCCAGATACTACAGCACACCTTTAGAGGTGGACTCTGTGACTCAACAATTCAGAAATGTTTTTGCGACATCGCTTGCACAATAATAAGTAAAGTAAAGTAAAATGCCCCCTTATAATCATGTGTAAACCCACCACAGCACACAGTGTGAACTGTGTTTCTTTCTCTGCATTCAATCCATTCACCGAATGAAGCAGTGGGTAACCACCAACGAGGGGCGCCCAGCAGGTGGTTTTAATTATATTGCTGATTGGTGTAGGCAAAGATGAGTTCCAGAAGCTATATGGATAGACATAATAAACAAACGTGATCAGAAGGTTTTTTGTGTTGTTGTTGTTGTTGTTGTTGTTGTCACTGATGTAGATAAAGAGGTTTCTAGAAAGTGGACAGAATTATGTCTGCCAATAAACACCTCCAGCCTTAATGGACAGTGCTTTGTAGCACACTAATTGTCCAAAACAGAGCTGAGAGTTCTTCAAAGGAAGTAAGTGCAAAGTTTTCCTCTGGCCAAGCCAATCTTCCAATTTATATCCAATTAATCATACATCGTGCTTGCTGTGAACGAGTCCACCACCCCCACCCTAACCACCAACGGAAAGAAATCTGAAAAGGCTCGGCAAAGCATTTCAGAGAAAGACTGATGTAAATTATTCATGTTAGTGAGCCACAAGCTCAAATTAGAATACAATGCACATACAGTCTCATCATAATACTATTTTGATTTATCTGAGATTAATTTGCTTCAAATGACATGTATATCTGTTTTGAAAAAAAGCCAAATATGTAAAAACAGTCAGATTTTGTCAGATTGTTCACCATATTTGCCTCAATTATAAAATATAAAAATATATATTTTTGCTACATTTGCCTTAATTTTCATGTTAAACATAAAAAATGCCTGATGTGAATGTTTTTTCTTTGAACAAGGTTATAACAGAATAGTGGTTTATAATCAAACAATATTGCCAGGTCTGACAGACAATACAATGTAGCTCTTCTGTCTTGGTGAGTTAATATAGCTACTGATACCTCTTTTAATGGACCTCTCTAAATGATATAGGTCTTATAACTAAACTGACATGTCCCTGAGGAACAAAGAGAATATAGCAAATTAAGTTAATAGATCACCTGTCATTCATAACATAAGTCATAATGATGATTTGAACTTAACTGATGTTTATATTCTTCCCAATGTTCTCCATGGTTTCTGGAAATTTAGTACAAGAATAAAACCATGACATTTGAGAATTTATCACCCATAAGACTAATAAAGGGTTATCATATCTTATCTTATCTTAAGAAAGAGGAAGCATACAGGAGACTGGAGCGCATGCCGTTCTCTTTATTAGGCACAACACACGCTTGCAAGGCAAATATAACCCAAAGCATCATGACAGGGCTATGGGGTTTATGAGTATGCAGACACAGCTCCAACTGCTACAGTATTATTTTTGTACTAGAACTATAAACCGTAATATTTTCAGTTTACTCATCCATTTAAAGACAGCTCAGTGTTTGTACTTTTTGTGTTGAATGCTTTTGAATTATTATGTACTTAACTACATTTGATGGCTTATAGCACTGAATTACTTTTCTCCTCAATTTTAGTTGTGTCTCCTGGTGATAGGGCCAGTGCTTAAATGGTTGCACTACTTGGAAGCCAAGCATTGATTTTCTACATATTGATGAAAATGATGAGAAGTGCTTCATAAAATGCTTTTGTGTCAGCCTTTAAAAAGACTGATGGCAGTTACTGTTAAGTTGCTCCATTACAACCATACAAACTGAGTACTGAATCGATGTAAACCATAATTAGAATGACTTTTTATGTGTAAGAACACTTACTACTCTCTTACAAATTGTCTTGTTCAGTTTGCTCTTTGCTAAAAAAGGGAGGGGCTTAGTTATTAGATAGAACAAGTAATTAGCTTGGAATAAGCTATACCAACTAATTGCAAGGAATTCATTTCATTTTATGTGATTAATTAACATTGCTATAACATTGCAGTATGATCCTTTTCTGAGTAAACATTTTACCAAATCTTTGAAGGTTGGGACCTTACTGTCAGATTGTTGTATGTTTTGCTTTGCAGGTTTGGTAACTTTTCACGTACAAATATGTCTTCAACTTTAAACCTGAGTTTTAGCTTACTTTGAAGACTCCTTCTTTATGAAGAACTCCTCCAGTCTGCGTTCTTCATATGGAACTATATAACATCATGAAATAATGACAGAAAGCTCCCTTAATTGATTCATCTCACTTGTGCTTGCACCGACTCAAAGATAAAGAGCAATGACTCAACCAGGCCTTATGTAAAAACACTGAGAGAGATTAAAGAGGCTGGTGTGGGAAAGCACTGTACAATGCATAAAAGGAAAGCTTAGATAGTTATTATTATCCTTCATCCGTCTGGTCAACACAGGATATCCCAAGATGTGTTAATAGTGCTGTAAAAGGGTAAAGTACACTTACTGGAGAGGTGGTCATAGTGTAGAAGTTGTAGTGTATGAAAAACAGCCTCTCAGACCCACTATGACCTAGATGAGAGAGGAGAACAAGGCTAAAGGATTAAATCAGTATTTACTGGGAATTCCATGACCTGGGTGGGTAATCCAAGTGCTTAAGAAACAGGGCATGACTCTAGGACTTTGGCTTCATATCAATAGAGAAGAGAAGAAAAGAAAACAAATATGCCATAATTCAGCCCCACTACCAGAGGTGCGCGATTTATCAATTGTATCGATTAATTCAAATTTACAGTTCACGGCGATGTGTTTTTATGGAAATCTAATTTATTACATATTTTATACGGGAGCAGCAAAAGCGGAACTAATGTGACACAGGTCCTGCTACATCTGTAATATGGAATTGGTTCGGTTTTGTGCCGTCAGACACAGACCAAACAAGTCCTGCATCTGACAGCTTAAGCAGCGCAGCCACTCGCTGCAGTCAGGGCTCCAGATGTGACTAAAATGGTCGCCAGTGCAACCAGATTATTTATTTTGCGACTAGTTTTTTCATTTCAGTCGCCAATGGCGATTGTTGCAGACAGGGCTTGACTGGCATTGTCGGTGGGCAGATGGTAAATTTGGGCCGCCCATTTTTTGTCCTAGTCCAGCCCTGTGTGCAGATATGCTCAACCTGTGTCTACCGCTCCTACTACACTGTCACTTGATTAGTTATGGGAAATTCAACTCTTTTTATAGATCATTTGAATCAGATCATTAAGAAGATTCAGCTCTTTTGGTTCTTAAACGACAGGGAGACGAAGCCCTGTGTTCCCAGTTCACACCATACGGCAGCGCATGGCCAAAGTGGCATGTAAAGTAACACAGGTAGATGTGGTTTTCTTATGAAAACACAATAAGACTCTGTGACAAAAAATACAAAAACATTTTATTGTCTGTGGTCAGTCTAGTAATATTCCCAAATTTAGTCAAAGAACCGACTCGTTTGTGACCGACGACAGCGCTTTGAAAAGATGCACACGGCCTGGCAACCTATTGCAGAGCGCATTCTAAAATATACAAAAATATATACAAAAATATGTACAAAAGATTAACTACATGAGAAACATAGCTTTACTATGTTTTAAAACATGTTTATATCACATTTGACAGAAATTGTGACTCCTAAAAAATAATTTGTCTCCCAAATATTTTATTTTGTCTGGACCCTGTACTGTGGAAAAGCCAGGATTCATTAACATGGTAAAAGTTTTAGACTCAAAGTATGTGTCAGATTGAACTTTAACCCTAAAGTAAAAAATACATAAATAAAGTTTGATTTTGAGGAGGGGAGGGAAAAATCAATTAAAATCGAAAATCGTATTTATTGTGAAAAAATCGCTGATTTTATTTTCAGCCCATATCGGCCAGCTCTACACACTACAAATGGTTGAATGGTATCTAGTGGCTGGGGAAGCATCCAGCTTGGATGACTGTACTGAAATTTTATGTCAATTAAAAGAATAAAGCAGTTGACTTTGTTAGATGTGTTAGGCCTAACAACCAATAATGCTAAATCAAAAGGCAAACGATTGAGCTAAACAGTGAGGATTCATATTACTGCCACAAAAATCACATAAAGCCACCTGGTTGGCTTTCACAATTCACACAACTCAGAGATGCAAAATCCCAGATGTTGAAAGGCTTGAAACATAAAATAGCAACATAGCTACATTAGTTCTACATCCAATCTGGCAATCTGAAACTGTACGTTCTCTACATCAAAGCCACCTCATCTGAATGGGGAAAAAAGTAGATAAAAACAGGGTACAGAATGCCTCTTCATTCAGGCACAAAAAATACAACTAAACTCCATCTATATTAATCCCCTGAGTTTGACAGGAAATGGAAAGGCAGCCTGAAGTCAAGGGCCTCTTTTAATGATTCCTATCAGACTGCAGAGAAGCAACAGAGGTGTACAATTACTACTGGATCCTCTCTGTCTATGCTATATGTCATGTCTAGTGGATGCCAAGTGTAGTGAATCATTTGAGCCTGTAAGGTATTTTGCTCCCTGTTCTCTTCTTTGTGGAGGGCTCGTTTTAAAAAACGTCAAACTTTGAAGTGCACTCATTTCATCTCATTTATTCTTTCACCCACCTCTACATGCAGCTTCTTTCAATCAGTAGTTGGTGAAGCAAAACTGAATTAGAAATAACTGGAGCAAAAAACATTCAAATACTGCAGAAGTATTGGAGCACTATTGGTAATGTAACAAATTAGCTTAGCAATGAACCAAACATTTGCAATAAATGTGGTTCCTTTAGCTTCCCTGGAAAAGTCATTTTCACATACTTACTGTACTGCCAGTGACGTTTATACATGTATACAATAGCATATATATACATATGTATACATTTGTTTACAATTTTAATGAGCTACAAAGTGGCTGAGGCTTAGAATTGTGTAACTGCAGACATAGCCTGCGTTTGCCAACTGAGGTTGCTGCGAAAAATAAAGATGTCCAGAGGCTAATACTGATAATTACACCATCAAGTTATTTCATTTCATATCATCTTTATATAAGGCTACCATGTATTTTAACCCAGGGTTGGTGAACTGTTCCAACAGGATTTCCTGCTTGAAAACAGCTCAGCTCAGTAGTTTAGTTGAGCAGAGAATACAGTATACCAGTCTGTGCTGGACGCTATTGTGGGAATGGCTGCATTATTTTGCAAACATGTCATTTGTGCCATAATAAAAATTGTATTTATTATTCGCTCTTCGTGATCAGTTGCAGCTTTGCAACTGTATGCATCTAATCTATTAATGTGTGTGTGTGTGTGTGTGTGTGTGTGTGTGTGTGTGTGTGTGTGTGTGTGTGTGTGTGTGTGTGTGTG
>JBBPDC010042843.1:0-11721 GCA_037974485.1 Hemigrammopetersius urotaenia | reverse complement strand
GTGTGTGTGTGTGTGTGTGTGTGTGTGTGTGTGTGTGTGTGTGTGTGTGTGTGTGTGTGTGTGTGTGTCTTTCCCGGTTCTTAAGGTTCTTGTACGCGCTCTGGGTGGGTGGGTGTGCGTCTCAGTCCTAAAGGTTCCTGTAGACACACTGGTAGGGGGGGTGTGTGTTGTACGCGCTCTGGACTGAAGCCTTCAGTGGTTTGGCAGTAATGAAAGTGTGCGTTTGGCTGCCAGTGTCAGTAACACCTGTCCCATGTGTGAATTTTTTTGTTTTCACTGAAACACTGAAGCTGAACATTTCTTACCTGATTCAGTAGCAGTTGGTGGCCTAGTGGTTGGGGCATTCGCCCTGCAATCAGTCTTAGGAATCAGTTCGATTCCCAAGACCGCTAAGCACCTCTGATGTACCCTGAGCAAGGCACCATCCCCACACCTTGGGCGCTGTGTTCCTGACTACCCATTGCTTCACTCAGTGATTGGGTTAAATGCAGAGGAAGAATTTCATGCTGTTCACACTGTGTGCTGTGTTCACATATGACAGAATGGTCACTTTCACTTCACTTCAGTTAGGACACATTCCACCAGAATTTATAAATTATGTTATATAAGGAATATGTTAAGAATATATGATGTTGCTTGAGGGATGTAATGCTCCATGTATGCGCACACACACACACACATATGTGGATGTATGTGTGTGTGTATGTTATGCTGTGGGGGGCCAGGGGTCACTTGAAGGTCAGTTGGGCTGCTCAGCTCAGAGGGCATCTTTTGTCTTTTCTGTCATCAAAGCCATGAGCTCTTGCATCAAGGTCAAATTCCAGAACCTTCTATAGCTCTTCTGTGGATCGTTCCTTCCTTCCAGAGAAATTCTTTAACCTCTGCAGGCTGATGCTGACTGATATGCAAGGAATGTGAGAGGCTGCTTCATTTCAACTTGTTGATAAACGGAGAGCGCGTTCCTTCTGAGGAAGTAATGATGGAATGAAGATAATCAGCTGAGCTCAGTCCGAGCAGCTCTCGCTGAGGTTAACAGAAATGCCTCTCTTGTGCAGATACAGTCGTAGCTATTAACATGTAATTTTTCCTTTTTGCTGTACGCTGATTTAGGTCAGGGCATCGGAATTCTGAAGTAAAGTGACATTTTTCATACGTGAACACAGCACTGTGTGAATAGCACCAAATTCTTTCTCTGTATTTAACATATCTAACCCAAATAACCCATTCACCAAATGAAGCAAGGCCCGAGGAGTGTGTGGGGACCTTAACTTGCTCAAGGCTACCTCACAAGCAGTCTTGAGTTTTGAACCCACAACCTTCTAACAGCAGCTTCCTAACCCCTAGGCCACCAGCTTATTTTGCAGAAGGGTTTGTGTAGACGGTCTGACGTAGTCTGGTTTGTTTACAAGGAAGCAGATCTATGATGGCTGGTTTCTGTTTAGCCTCGCGCGGACACCTGCCGTGTTTCTGTTTCCTCCTCCGCAGTGCCTTCTCCTTCGGGAAGTTCCATCAGATGACCGAGGTTTTGGGCCTGGTCTTCCCAGGAAGCCGTAGATCGGCTGGAATGAAATCTTTTAAATCCAGTTGTCATAGATGTAGATGCTGTTTAATGAGACACACACATGATGCTGTGTTTTACATTTCTTATTGCTTATTAAAATCAAGGAAACGTTCCAGTATAATTAGTCACTGTTAAGCTTTGAATGCAGGTTTGCTTGAGCTTTAAAATTATGTATAATTACACCATACTGTAATAAATACAAACACATTTAAATTCCAGAAAGGCTGTAGCCCCCAAACCGCAGTATCATTTAAGTCTGAGTTTCTGCTGTTTTTCTAAAATGTAGGTTTACTGTCATGCTTTCCTTTTCCCTGAAACAAGACTGATATCTCTGCATCAGTTATTAAAGCTAGTGTGGTTTACACTGTTTGTACAGTTATTATCTGCACATATTTGTGACGTATCTGTTTAAAACCTGTAACAAATCTCATACCTTAAGAAGTTCAACCAGATGAATTGGAATGAACTCTTCATAAAGATGATTTGTCTTTTACTTCAGCCTAGGGCTGGGCGATTTAATCAAAAAGTAATTGAAATCGACATTCAGAACCTATAATCGATCAAATTTTTCCAGGTCGATTATTTTGATTACTTTCCCTTTAAAAACACTACGTCACGTGACCCCGCTCCGTTATTTCGCCGACATGTCAAGCATGGAGAGCTCAAACACTGAGACAACTGAGCAACTTGTTAGTGAACTATAAGGGCAAAAAATAAATAAGTAAATAAATAAAATAATCGTTCATTAATTGTAATAGAGTTAAAATGTTCATTTAATCGAGACTTTGATTTTAGGCCAAATCGCCCAGCCCTACTTCAGCCTAAAGGTAAAGGTTATATTTATTTATTGTTTACCTAGTGATGGAAATGAAAAGGGTTTGTTTATTTGCTTGTTTCTCAAATACTATCAGCTCCTTTTTTCTTAAAGATACTTTTTTGCTATTTTCTGCCACATGTTGCAGAATGTAGAGAAGAGCAGATGTTCTCGAGCCATAAAAGTCTTCATGATCAGTCCCAGAACTCTGCAGACATGCCGTTTGTTAAAATACTGCTCGGAAATCTCATTTGTAAAGCAGTTTTCTGTGTGTTTGATATGTTGCATATGTTTTAAACATTTACCTGCGGCCAGTCAACCGTCACAAAGCAAACAGATGACTATCGGAGAGCCTCAACCCAGTTTCAGGCTAGTTCTGTGAGTAGTGATTTGCATTGTAATGTTTTAAAGGGGACTTATGCAATTTAAAGAACGTGTCTATGGGCTACAAAACATGTTCATGAAGTTCTTTGCACAAAATCACTCTAACATAAAGGGATCTCACCAGTTCTTCACAGTTTTGGTCCCTTTCAAAATGAGCCGTTTCAGGTCTCTTTCCGTTTCCTGCAAATAAGCTGTTGTTGGCCACGCCCACCCATCCCATGCTCCACCCACACCTTACACTGCTAGTTTAACACATGAAAAACAAAACGAACAGGCTAGTTCACACTTAACTGCAAAAGAAACACAAAAGTCATTAATTGAAAGTACTTACATCTCCCTAACCCTCATCTGCTGACTTGTCACGGAGAGTAGATACAGATCCTGCACAACGCTAAAGATAGCTACTTATTCACAGCTCCTTATTCAAATTTTCCGTTCCACCTTAAATACTCAAGGTGGGACTTTTTAAGGTGGAACAAAGCCGATTGTTGCTGGGGCATGGCCATCGAAAATGAAATGAAAGCTGCGCAGTTCTTTGGTTTTCTTTGTCTGGGAGAAAGTGTAGAGATGTGTGTGTTCTTTGCAGCAACAACACAACACTTCATGTGTGACTTGCCTCTGCCTGTAGACACAGCGCTCGGCTTATCCGCTCGTAAAACTAGCAGACAAACTGGCGGATCTTCAGCTAATCTAGTGGGTGGGGTCTCGACAGGTGAGGGGTGGTTCTATGCAAATTGGCCCAGTGTGAGGTCATACTGTCCCAATGGCACATTTTAAAAGGGATCAAAACTCTGAGTGATTTTGTGCAAAGAACTTCATCAAAGAACTCATGTTTTGTAGCCCATAGAACTATTTATAACTAAAGTGAGTTTTGCATAATATGTCCCCTTTTAAAGCAATTAAAATAATTTCCATTACAGTCGTTAACATGATCTGGCATCTGTATGTTATTGAATGTAAGTCTCATCCGCTCATCACCTGCTGCCATCTCATTTTATTGCATTCATCATAATTTTATGGCACAAACACTTTTCATAACCAATTGCACTACTGCTATTATATCTGTAGTAGTTATTGTGTTATTCCAATTGCACTATTACTACTGTTGGTCTTTTTTTAACTCTTATGTTAACTTTATTCCTCTTGTTGCACTGAGCATGTTCATGACAAAAGGCTAGACTTCTGTAACTCTGTCTTATTTAGAGTTAGAGTACTGTAGCTCGCTTGCAGCAAGATTCTTGCAGGGTAAGCGAAAATATGAACACGTGACACCGATTCTGGCTGCACTACATTGACTGCCTGTCAATTTTAGAATTCGTTTTAAAATTCTTTTACTGGTGTTTAAAGCATTGAATGGGCTGGCTCCGGCCTATCTGACTGAGTTGTTGCAGCCACATGTCCCTGTTCGGAGTTTCCGATCCGAGAACCAGTTGCTGCTTTTGGTTCCCAGAACTCGGCTGAAATCGAGAGGGGATAGGGTGTTCTCGGTAGCGCGGCCAAAACTGTGGAATACACTTCCATTATCTGTTAGGCTGTCCTCATCAGTAGTGGTTTTTAAAACAAGGCTGAAAACCTATTTCTATGATCTGGCTTTTAACTCTGTGGGTTAGCTGTCGCTATTATTTTATATGATTGTATATTGTAAATTTTATTCTGTTGGTTTTATTATTCTATTTGTGTACAGCACTTTGGTGACCTGATTCATGTCTGTAAGGTGCTCTATAAATGAAGGCTGAGTTGAGTTGAAAAGGATTTCCCTCGGGATAAGTGAAGATCTTTCGTAAAAATTGTCCAGCATTGTTTTACCTCAAGTTTCTTTCTCTTGGAACAAAACAGTGAAACATTTTTGATTTGAGGTAGCTTTGCATTATTTTAGCTCTCTGTGACAACACTAGCAACAGATATGGGAGAAACAATTCAGAATATCAGTATATTGCGATGAACAGTGCAATATATCGATACAGCAACGCAAAGTTCCGGTCTGAAATGAGTTTTGTTTTTGGGAGTTATATTTGCGTGTTGGGAACACGGTTCTGGACATTTTCCAAAACGGAGCATCGGGAGACATTTTGGTCCCTTTTGGATGTGGACTTGCCAAGAGTTCTGCCCCAGAGGAAAATTTCCAGCACTAATATCTCCCACCACATCACATGGGCTGGGCTAAAATTTATCTTCATATTTTTCACAGTGTGACCAACAACAATGTCATGAGGTGCAATAATCTCATAACGGTTTGAAACTGAACTATTCTGAAACTGTATCGCCCTGATGCTGTCTTCATATTTACCCACATGCTGGGTTCAAAGAGGCTGCTGGTGTTTTTACTATAACCCAACCGAGATATGACCTAATCATGTTTTTATTTTCAATATCAGCAAACATTCCTTAGTCACATCAGGATTTGAGAGCACTGAAGGTAAATGTTGTAAAGTTAAAGGTAGGTTTAGACCCAAAAGGTAAGTAAATTCACTGCTGTGATAAAATTAGCCATCTGTATATTGTGATGCCGATATATAAAAAGACTGAAAAACTTCCTATTTCATTCCAAAGAGCATAGTCCTCCTCCTCCTCCTCTAAGATTGATAAAAAAAAATTCTGGTTTGGCTTCTAATACTCTTTCTTTGTTCTTGTAAAACTGCGACTGTGTTCTACAGGTATCGACAAGACGAAATGCATATCGCGGCATAATATATCACAATAACAAAAAAGCTGTTATATCGCCCATCTCTACAGACTAAATCACCCTCTGCCTCTGTTTATTTTCAGTGCTAAACTTCTCTGCTGTATGTGAGCAGCCATGAACTGTAATTGAAAGCAGAGAAAGAAAAGTAATTGGGTCCAGCTCTCGAGTTTCTTGTGATTGAATTAAACAGAAAATTCGCTCAGTGTCTCTCTGGGTTTATATAATCACTACGCAGAGTACTGAGATACATATGAATGGCCTCAAATTAGCGAGAAGACTGATAGCAGTGCAGGATTCATGAGAATAATAACTGCAGCTAATTGAAGGGATGGATGACGCTCCAGATAAACTCAAGCAATGCATCATATGGTTCTGGTAATTGCTTGAAAAATCTCAAAAACATTTGCACAGTTGCCATGAAAACAGAAATGGTTCTTTGTTTCTGCTGGCCTAGTGGTTAGGGTGTTGGCCCTGTGATCAGAAGGCTGTGGATTTAAATCCTAGCATTGCTAGTGGCACCACTGAGGTTCCCTTGAGCAACCATCCCCACACACTGCTCCCTGGGCACCCCTCGTTGGTGGCTGCCCCTTGCTTCACTTGGTGAATGGGTTAAATGCAGAGGAAGAATGTCACATTGTTTACACTGTGTGCTGTTCACATGTGACTATAAGGGGCCGCTTTACCGTACTTTACTTTCACCAGTCCAGGAAACCGGGTCGGCCGGCAGCCGCGGTGCTCTCCTCTCCACTCATCCTGCCGGTCATTATCTCCTCAAACCCTCAGCCCTGGCAGGCCACACACTTCCTGCAAAAACGCTCATTTAGTGGAAGTGGGAAGTGACAGGATCAGACTTGAGGCCTGCATTCACTCTCGCTCTCTTAAGGTTACTGGCCTGCTTTGTTTTTCCAGGCCGGACACTTTTCCCGGCCATCAGTGCTGTTTTAATGTTGGTGGTGTTTTGTTTTCAACCAAAAGAGAGAAAATGACAGTAGAACTGTACTGAGCTACAACGTACTATCCTCAGAATCAGGTCAACTTGATTGATCCTGGAGGAAATTTTTACACAGAAACACAGACTCAAGAATATCATATAGAATATAGTCAAAATAAACCTCTCCAGTCTGTACTAAATACACTATACTACATACACAAAATGCTGCAGTCAGTGGTTGATGTAGAGAGGTGGATATGCATAATATAGATAAATACATTAATTATTGCTGAAGCAGTTTACTAACACAGTGATTTGGAGTCGTTCTCTATACCGAGTCTGTTATTGCGCATAATATAGTTGTTCATCTGTAATCTATAACCATTTCTGCCATTTTTGTGCTGATTTGACTAATCTTTGCTTACACCATCTTTAGTTTGTCATCATTCAGTGAAATTCAGGTACTGACACATATGTTGGCTATTAAAAAGGGTCAAAAGTGGCCAAAAGTAAAAGAATTCTACAAAGAGAATCATATGAAATTGCCCTAAAATCATTGTTTATTGCCTCTCTTGCTCTATAAAAGTACAAATACTGCCTGGACACACATTCTATGCAGACATTAACTCACTTTTTAAAAAAAATATTAATTCATTTATTTAACATCTTCAACTGAAAACATATGGTGCAATATTTTATAGCATCTTTTTGTAACAAATGCTGTATTAATAAAGACTGTACAAGTAAACATTTGTTAGTTGCTGGGATTCATGGCTGTTTCTTGCATAGAAACAACTTCGGACTGAATTATGTTATTCAGAAAACTGCTTAATTAGTTGGTTTCAGTTTTGGTTGAGAATTTCAATGCATTTTGATGCATGACTACACATGACGTTCAGAATGGCTGTGGATCATAAGAACATTGTAGTGTTCTAGAAGTGCACACTTTATGGATCATAGAGTGTTGTTTAAATGAAAGTATAGAAGCTACTATAGTGAATTGTAACTGTTAAGTGTTAAGTACATACCAGTGGTTGGGGAGTTGTGACCAGAAGGTTGTGAGTTCGAATCCCAGGAGTGCTAGTGACTTCCTTTTGAGCAAGGTACCATCCCCACACTCTGCTATCCGGGTGCTGTGTTCCTGGCTGCTTGCGGCTTCACTTAGTTAAATGCAGAGAAAGAAATTTGGGCTGTGGTGTGTTCACGAATGACAAATTACACTTACTTACCCTATTGTGTTGTGAACTTGAATTTTGTTTCATTATCAGTGTTATTGACTAATAATCAACTTTGTTCAACCCTTGCACCCTTAATTCTCATGGAATTCCGATTAATGCATGTTAATCAGCTGTTGCTGGTGACCCTTCGTTCACACAGATGTCTTTAACGCTGCTTTACGTTGTTTATTTTGGAGTCTTCTCAAGCTGATAACATGGTGTTAATGTTTCCCAGCTGGTGTCGTCTAATGAGATTTATGAAGGTTTTCCATAGGCCTGAGAAACCTGTTCTGTGTAACAGCTCTAAAAAGTGGCTGTAAAGCAGCAAAGGCGCTTCCTTGCACTGATAAGGCTGCCGGACGGCCACAAGGTCCGTTTACGTCTTAGGCTTTCCCTCTGTGACGAGGCACAATTTTCAGTCCTCTCCTGCCTGTGGAAGGGAAACGGTCTGTAGAGGCCGCGGGCTGTAAGGCCAGATTTTTCCCTCTGCATTGTGTCAGCGGGTTCAAGAGCTTTCAGTGCAATCGGGCTGATTAATGACTGCTGTATTCCATTTAATGCTGTAGCTGCTCCAGGAGGTAAGAACAAGGGGGGGTGTCTGGCTAGGCTACAATTTATAGTCCTTGTATTACACTGAGGGTTTGCCCAAAAATCACAATGAAAGAACAACTTGGAAGTCAAAAACGAATCTCTCCAGAAAGTAGTCTGTACTAAAGACACTGTGCTTCATACACAAAGTGATATGATCAGTATAAGAGGTGGATATAAATACTGGAGATGAAATAAATAAATTACTCCTGAAGTAGTTTACTAGTAACATGAATAAAGAGTTGTTCTCTCAAACGATTCTGTTCTTGCACATAACAGTAACATGAGTAGTGATATTGCACATAATAGATACTGCATATAATGATGAAGATTTAGCTTCAAAACTAAAGTATCATACTTTATACACCAAACATGTCTTGGCTACATTTTGGGAAATTGTGAAAAATAGACTTCCACACTCTGGATTTGTAGAGTGTATTTTCAAGTAATAGAACCTTTTCAGTACTGCAGGTGCTGGACTCACATTTCCATGGTGCACAGTCAGTGGAACAAAATGTAATGTTTGTGTTTGCTGAGCTTTTACAGTGTTTGCTAGGACCACTATCTGTCCATGGCACTTTTGGCTCCAGAAAACTCTCTTGTTTGTAGAGCATTGTTTAAGAAGTACCATTGGAGTTTACAAGAGAAGGCCTGTGTTGAGCAGCAGTGAGATTTCTGCCAGGGCACTCTGGCACGTTAACAGTGTGAATATTTAAAAGGTGACACATATGGGGCTGAAGCATTCTTCCTCATGACAGATTGTAGTACACTCCAGGAAGTACAGGGGGCAGTATGGTTTATATTGTTTTGTTGCAAAACAAAGGATCAAATCACTCGTTTCACAGATGGAACTTTATCTTGGCAACAGCAAAAAGAGGGACCAAAGAGGGTGGAACGTTTCAATTAATCAGAGGATAGTTCAGAAATAGCTCTGTAACCCTAAAACTTAAGAAGACACTTTTATGTGTAAAACCCCAAACCGTATTTTTTTCCCTGGAATTTCTGCTGTCATTGCAAAAGAAACAGGAGCTTTTTCTTCAGGCACTCCATTGAAAACCAGTTAAACTTCCACAGTAATAACGGTTTACTTTGAAAACTGGTAGTAAGTGTGGAGTAGTGCATTCATTAAAAGTTGTAAAACTGTCTGAAAGCAGTAAACGGTTGTTCTGAATGCCTGTTTCTGCTCTGTGCCAACCAAGGGACTTTAACCTGGCAGATTTATGCCCACCTCCCATGAGCCTGGCATTAAACACAGACACATACTATCTGATGTATTCATGGGGTGACCTTTCATTCTCCTTCAGTTTCTATAGAGCTGAACTTGGACTGTTTTAAATCCCCAGCCATAGTGTAAACTATGGTCTTGTGATGCATGATTTGGGCTTAAATGGTATACCCTCCCAGCCTGTGATGTCTGGTTTGATACAAGTCTTAAATTACCTTTTTTTGTTTGTTTGTTTGTTGTTTTTTTTAAGATATCCATATTTTAAAGAACAGTGCTATGACCTTTTGCCCCAGCTTCCTTTTCCACTCTCTTTCAGACACTGGTCATCATGACCATTATAGTTGTGTTAACAGTGGTGATTGCTGTTGTAATGCTTTGAATGTCTTGGCTATATTAAGCCTATTTTGCTGTTTTTAGTTCTTATTTTTTGTGTTTACCTTCACTGCTGTAATAGTGGAGGCATAAACAGACTTTACTCTGCAGAAGGTAAAGCTGGCGCATCTCCAAATGTCTCCAGTGTGAAATGTGAAAGCTTGTAATATCTGTGGGGTTTCCACTGTCTAACAATTAATTGTTTCTGCTTGAAAAAGGAAATGCACCACACAATGTATTAGGGCTGCACAATATATCGCAAATTTACCGTCATCGCGATATCAACATGCTCAATATACATATCGCCAAAAAAAAATCCATATCGCGAAAGACTGACTGAACTGTCTAGATAACTGGTGTTTATCCAAATTTCTTCACCCGGTGCCACAGAGAAGAGCGCAAAAAAAAAAAAACACTGGACGGTTTCTTCATCTTCTGTGCTGCTGTTATAGATTGTTCCTTTTGCTATTTTTTCTGGCTAATAACTTACTATAATTTAAATTGTTTACATTTATTTAAATTTTAAAATCATTAAAAGAAATCAGATTTTTTTTCAACAATGTTCACTGGATCAAATGCTCTGTTTAAGTAAATTCTTAAAAAAAAAAGAAAAATGTTGGAATGGAAATATCGCATTTCATTTTTTTCTGCGCAGACGCCGAGTCTGGAGTCTTTATTACCAGCAAATCCAAAGCAGAGAAACATTAACACTATAAAGGCTTTTTTTACTCACTTATCGCCTAGATATCGCCATCGCAACTCAACAACATTATCGCATATTGCATCTTTACCTAATGTCGTGCAGCCCTACCATGTATTAATAATCGGAAAGTTAATATAAGAATTATGAAAAAATAAACTGGATTGGGACAGTGTAGTGTTTCTTATTGTAATGCTTTGAATGTCAAAGCTATTTTAAGCCTGATTCAGTTCTGATGCCATGTATTACCAATGATAATCTGATATAAGGCAGAAGAACTGGATTGGGACTCATAAGTATGTTCTGAATGATTTTGCTGTGTATGAGGATGAGATGGGTGGGTATTAAACGAGCTCAGCTTGGAAAGCGTATGTGGCCTCGATCTGATTTTAAAGGAAATCATGAAGGTGTGTGCGCGCAGCTTTTTTTGAGGTCTGGAAGGGATCAGGGAAGCGAGGAAGTGGTTTGCTGGCCTACGAGGCGGAAGCTAGGTGTGTCGACTTACGAGCAGAAGTGAAAACAAAACTGTGGTGGGACGGGGTACGAATGAATGGCTGTTCTTGAAGCTTTCTGACTGCGGCTGATTTCAAACAAAATCTCTAGAGTCTCTTCTGTAAATCCAAACAGTTTCCGAACACATAGACCCGGCAAGGGTTTGGCCCTGGTGTGAGAAAGTCAGGGGTTTTCCACATTCATGTCTCTCATTTATGACTCTGCACTGAATTTTTCATCCTGAGTGAAGCTTTTCACACTACTTTCAACAATTAATGCAATGCAACATTGTTTATTTATATTTGTTTACTCAAACTTTCTTTGCTTGTTTGTAATAACGCAACATGTTAAACAACAAAAGAAGCCTGTAATTAGTTCATAATCAGTGATGGTGAACAACATTGCTGATCTTGTTACAGTGTTGCCTGTTGAAGAGGGCTGGTTTATAATGCT
Source organism: Hemigrammopetersius urotaenia (assembly GCA_037974485.1). Taxonomy (NCBI): domain Eukaryota; kingdom Metazoa; phylum Chordata; class Actinopteri; order Characiformes; family Alestidae; genus Hemigrammopetersius; species Hemigrammopetersius urotaenia. The sequence continues at coordinate 301 of JBBPDC010042843.1, read as the reverse complement.
GCAAATGAACAGTCAGGTCTTGGAGTTGATGAGTTGGAAGCTGGAAAAATGGGCACGTAGAACTGACTGACAGGTGATGGCTAGAAGTCTGTAGTGGTAGTAGCCTAGTGGGTAAACCCGATGACCATTGTCTCTTTGAACAAGACACTTAACCCTCAGTGTCTCCTGGGGGACTCTCCCTGTAACTAATGACTGTAAGACTTTCTCTGTAACTAATGACTGTGAGACTGTCTCTGTAACTAATGACTGTAAGACTGTCTCTGTATCTAATGACTGTAAGACTGTCCCTGTAACTAATGAC
>JBBPDC010042814.1:0-11722 GCA_037974485.1 Hemigrammopetersius urotaenia | reverse complement strand
AGGGAGTCGTCCTGCCGCGGCTTAAACTGTTCCGCTCTCAGTTCTACACTTAAATTCACCAGAAAACTCAAGATTCACTCTTTGTTTAGTTCAGTTTAATTGTGGTGTTGACTGTTAATGTTACAGAGAACTTTAATTAAAGTGTCTCAGTGTCGGACGCCTGTGTTCCTCCACTGCGTGTGATGACGTCATCAAACGACTAGTTGACGCGACTTCAACTGCTGACCGACTAGTCGAGCCATTAATGCCCTACGACATGTACATATCCTACACAAGGACAAGCGTTCAGACTACAACTGCAGAGAAGGATGGTTGTTCCTCAGAATGCCCAAAATCCAGATGAACACGAACAGTTGTTTTGAAACGGGTTTTCTAATGACCTTGATCTTCTCTTTGTAGGACATCTCAGCATGGCTCCTGACCACAGAAAACAGATTGATAATTTAAAAAAATTTAGTGTAGATTTTAGGGTAAGTCTCTTTTTGACCTCTTTATTACCTGTGTTTTGTTTCTTAGTTAATATGTGTAAGTTGGCGTTTTAACCATGAACATCTCCTTAGTTGCAGTCGAACTCAGACATGGTTTTTGAGACCATGGTGACCAAGCCTCCCCGGGACCCTGGCGAAAAGCCTAAAGAGCAACCCAGTGACAGGAGCGTGACTGACTCAACAGGACCCAAAGATTCTTCTGGAGGTGAAGAAGGGTCCGCTGCAGTGGTCATCCCTCCTGCTGGGAGCAATCCTAGCTCTCCATCTCCCTCCTCTTTAGCTCTTAGCACTGTGTCCGAGCAAAAACGAGCTCCGGATGTGACGTCTCAGGGTGTCCAGACTTCTTTGCCTGTTGTTACTGCTACTGCAAAAGCAGACAAGGATGAAAAGGAGGAGAAGAAAGACCCTATTCTGGAGTGAGTAATGAATTCTAAGTCACTGCCTTTCTGCTGTGGAAAAGGACGGAGTCTGAGCTGGGCCAGTCTGCTGTTGGGGGCTCTAAGGCCTCGTTTACTCTGTCAGTTAAATGTGACCCAATTCCGATTTTTTGCTCGTATGTGACACAGATCGGATCTGATCCATCACAGTGTAAACAGGGAAAAACGCATGCATTCGGATATTCTGAGATCGGTTTCAGGCCTTGTTCATATGTGGAAATAAATCAGATATAAATCAGATGTGTGCCGATGCGACTGTGGTGTAAACAGGCAGATCGGATTTTCCTAGGCGTTGCGTTCTGTACGTCATTAACATTGAGTCACTGACTATCAGAGACACTGATGCGCTGCTGATCCCAAACAGATGCGCTGATGTGCGACAGCCCACACTGGTTGCAAGCCACCAGAGACCAACCCCTGAGGCGCGTCTGCGAAGTGACGGCCGGCGAAATGTATCGTTGTAAGAGAGGAATGCGCACAAACGCTGACGCAGCAAATCGAAAGTCGGCTCGTTCTAAAATTTCGGACCCACTGCTCCTCGCTAAAGCCGCCGCAATATTCTCCACCAATCCTGAGCTCTCTCACGCTCCCAGACGCTCCTCTGAACGGTCGAGGCCATAATAACTGCAGCTGCAATAATCGCCCTTTTCCTTCTCCGCCTCAAAATCATGCTGTTATTTGGTGAATTTTGCATCGCAGAGCCAGCATTAAGCTTATTTCGCCCATCTCGGCTACTGTGTGGTGTAACAACCCCCCCTGCTATAGCAAGTGTAAACAAGCGAATCGGATTTGGGTCACAATTAAAAACGTGTGAACAGAAGGTCAAAAAGATCAGATACAGGCAACAAATCAGAATTGAGCATCAAGACCTGCAGTGTAAACGAGGCCTTAGTAGCTTGTTTAGCTAAGATTCTATTTTTACGTCTGGCGTGGGCATCTACTCTGCATTATAAGAACAAAGGTGCATGGGTCTTCTGTAAGTAAGTTAGTGCTGTCATGTGATTAGAGAGTCTCCGTGACGATGACTAAAATGATGAAGTTGAAAGAAAAATGGTTGCTATTATCTGTAATACAGAGTATATTTTAATTTTAATTTTTTGTTCAAATTGTTACATTTTGCATTATTTTACTATGATTAAAATCACTCTCACACGCTCATTAGTTGAGCAGACTAAAGATAAGTAAACCCACAGCAGTACAGCCAGTAAGAAAGGCAGCCATTTTGGGAGCTAGACCTTCAGTAGTTATTGGCTGAAGTTGTTTTCATGTGGAGCTATCTTGAAGCCTTACTTGCACAATGCATACAAAGTCTACCCTCAAGATCTTCAGAACTATAGGGCACATGTATTCCTCCCCGTAGGAGCAGTGCTTCTGTAAATAGAGCGTTAGAAAGATGTCTGAACGGGTTTTTGATGCTGGATAATAAATCTAGAATGGGATTCTTTTTAAACACAGGAGTGTTCGAAAATCCACCCTCAATCCGAATGCCAAGGAGTTCAACCCCAGAGCGTTTTGTGCTCCAGTAAGTATAGAAATGAAGAAACTTGTTATATTTCACCGATTATCACCAAATTAAAACATGGATGACAGAAAGACGCCTCAAGAGGAACGAAATACAACATTCTTTTGCTCTTTTTCTTAAGCAGCCCAAACCAGCTACCACTCCCACTCCCACTCTCCCGCGGCCTCAGGGTCAGCCCAGTCCCTCCATCGTCATGCAGCAGTCCCCCGCCGTGTACGGCCAGCCTATGTGCTTCCCACAGATGTACCCACTGACCCCAGTCAGTCCTGGAGTACAGGTGAGCCATGAACATAATCCCATTTTTACTTTTGATGCTTTCTGTGCCCTTTTTTTCTCTACATTACTTTGTGTACGCCAGTCCCCTCAGTTCCTATTGACATTATACTGTTACACTTTTCTCAGTGTGAAACAGTTACCTATAGAATCATACTCTGTGTTCTGATTTGCATCCTGATCTCCAGTGCAGTGTTTTCTGTCAGTCATTAGTTTGTGACCGCTCCATTGTATCCATGTGTCTTTCATCCTTCTTGAAACCGAAACCAGTCTTTTTGTTTATTGCACAGCTGAACTGAATCGCATGTACTCCCAGTGCATGACAAAGAATACAGTGAGATCAGTCCTAGTTTCAAGCCTGACACCAATTTAGGCCGTGTTTGAGTCGCATGGTATCGGGAGGTGTGTCATTATTAACGCTCTTCAGGTTTTTATATTGATGAATTTGAAAAGTTGAGGATCAGGGTGACATGCATGTCTCTGTACTGGGGTTTGAAGTATAAATATATATTTGCTATCATCAGGAGTTGATTGGGTTTGTTATATCAGGACATTCATCCTTTTTTATTAGGTTTCCTGTCGAGTGAAAGCCTAGTAATGCAACTGTGATGCGGGTGGTTTAGCATCAGATAACCAACATACAATGATCAAACTAAAGACTGGTTCTTTCTTTTCCTTCTTTCCTCTCTCTCCATTAGAAAAGCATTATCTGGAAGGTTTGTGCAATTCTAAACTTTCTTCTTTTCCATTTGATCACTTTATACTTAAGTGCCCAGCAGATACTGGCTTCTCCATTTCATTCTGTAGTTGAATTACTTGCCTTTTATGTTGTTTCTTTTGTTCATACTGAAATGTGACTAATACGTTACTAATACATTAGCTTAGCTAAAGCTAATGTGTTCTTTAGCTTAGGCCATCAGTTAGAATTTATTATTCATAATAATAATAATAATAATTTTTATTTATATAGCGCCTTTCCCGAGCTGAAGGACGCCCATTCACTCCCCTTTTTTATTTTAATTATAAACAAGCCTGTTGCTTTCCCATAGTTTATCTTCAGTCATGAGTTTTAATTGGAAGTAAGGCCCTGTTTAACCCGTGCTGAGCTGTACATTAGTAATGGACTGTCTTTTTTTTCTGAAGTGGAAATCCTATTAAAACCCAGTCGGTGTTACCATCTCAGTGCTGTAGTGTCTTAATGTAGTCCTGCAGCACCAGTTGGAAACCCGTAAGAACCCACAAAGGATGAAATGCAGAACGGTGTTGGTACAGCCGCACTACAACATGCCAAGACTGAAATACAAAATCTGTTCTACATCTAAAACCCACCTGGGAATCCCTTTATTTTGTAGTCTTTTAACATTTATGTCTCACCCGTAAGACTATCCAAGGCCATGAAGGTGAGGCTAGAGAAATCGCAGACATGAAAAACACCTCTGGCCCTTTTTTCTTTTGAGGTTTATTTCAAAGTAGTAGTTGAATCCCGTGGGCTGCATACCAGTCGAGCCTCGCGCCGGACCAGAAAAAAGACCTGAACCTGGACAGTGTAAACATGCTGGCAGTTCCATTAGATGGCATAGGTGCTTTAAAAGGTTGGAGACTGAAGGATTTGAAGATGATTTTTAAACGGATCTATCACACACATGTAGATACTGTACCAACAGGCATGTTGAGCTATTTTAACTTGTGTTCCTCATTCCTCAGCCCCCTGCAGTGTATCATGTTCCAGTTCCTCACATGACAGTCAGCCAGTCCAAGCCCTACAGACCAGGTAAAGGTGAGAGCACCGCAGCTGTTTTTAAGAATTGTGATCGAGTTGTTCCTTAAAATTATTATTGAAATGTTTCAAATAAAATTGTTTGAATAGTTTTAAAGATCAGCTCCTTTGAATACTTTCTCCAAGTTCCCAGCATGCCACAGCAAAGACCTGACCAGCACCATCCACCGGGCACGTCTGCAATGATGCACCCTGCAACAGCTGCCCCTATTGTGGCACCAAACACAGCTTACTCCACCCAGTACTTCACCTGTAGTCCCCAACAGTTCACCAGCCAACCCCTGGTGCAACAGATGTCCCACTATCAGTCCCAGGTATATACAAGCAATATAACCGAAGATGTACCCAAACAGACACAGATGCAGCCGTTTTGCTGAGGAATTATAAACTTGTCCGGAAGCTATTTTTAACTCTATTTTTGTACTGGCTGTTAAAAACGTCTTTTAAAAACGTCTCTTTAAAACAATCACTATTTTTCAGATCAAGATGCATAACATTTCATCGCTTTTACTCTACATAACTCTGGCTCTCTGTCCAGGCCCAGCACGTGTTCAGTCCAGTGATGCAAGGCAGTGCAAGGATGATCACCCCACCCACCCATGGGCAGCCTAGCCTAGTCTCATCTTCCACCACCCAGTATGGTGAGCAGACGCACACTATGTATGGTAAGAGCCCCAGCTGCCCAACCCTGTTCCTTCTCCTGTTCTGAGTTGACGATGCAAATGAAGCATCATGGTTGGTTATTTATAATCTTTGATCAGTACATTTAAAAATGGCTTTTATTGAAACAAAACTCATGTTCTCTCTTCAGCTAGTGTTTGTATTACTGTATCCAGTGGCAGTTCATCAAGCAAGGCAGAAAAATCGCAATCAATTCATAACCATTAACAACGGCGTTGAGCACATGACATCATATTACCAATCGGATTATCCTTTATGAATTGGGAATAACTCAACATGACCATGAGTTACACAGAAAATAAATAGTGCTGGAGCAGCTACTTTATAACAGTACATTTTTAAGCTACAAAGATTAAGATTTCCGTGATTAAAAGTAATATAAAGACTGTTGTCTTAAAAGACACTATATGGACAAACGCATTGGGGCCTGTTTTTCTGTGTTTTGTCTGGGCACCTTACTTCCAAGGAAATCTTAAAGGTTCCATACTGTGTTGATTCTAATGCTTTTATATCGGTCTTTGTGGTTCTCTAATACTGTGTCTGAAATTCCGCCTTGGTGCAGAAACACGGCCACTTCAAGACAGTCCCACCATGAGATTTCCAGAGGACGCGCCGTTTCTGTGTCTGTAGCTTTAAATGATGATTTATGAGGAGACAGGCAGGGCAAGGTGGAGGGTGGGGGAGGGGCATGGTGGAGGGTGGGGGAGGGGCCAGCTTGCGGCCATGGTACCATGCACTAATGTTTACAGTGTATAGCGATGGCTCATAGACACGCAGTCGTTCACGCTTTCCAGTTTGACCCAGAAGTTAACAGGCCATAATAATCTCCCCATCAGTAAAATGTAATACTACTGCGGCCACGTAGCTAGTTAAAGACAAAAGTTGTATTCGTCCCTAGTGAGATTCCGGACATGTCCTAGATAGCCAAGCAGCTGAGATCAGTGCCTACAGCCCCGTTAGTGTATTACCCTCAAATTTGACCCATTCTCATCTGATCACTCTGGTTTTCAGAGGTGCTTACTCAGTCATTTCAGTGAGGGGGAAAGGCAGATATCTGGATGTACCGTACTGCTGTTACTCTTGTGGCGCACGATAAGTAGTACAACACTCCAGTTAATATGTGTGTTCACACACACACACACACCTGATGCCATCTACCTTTAGATTTGCAACAGTAGCCTGCTGACTAGGCTGTTAGCTGTTAGCTGCAGAGCTGTTACAGCCACATTCAGACGAAATGTTTGGCACAGACATGCACATTTTTAGGAAGTTGTGTCGCTGCATTTCCAGAAAAATAAAATTAACCTTTCCCTGTGTGACGTCATGCGGGACCAGGGGGACCACAGGCAGGCCAGGGGAACTCGTATTAATGTTAAAACCTCAGAGTGAAATTTTCATGTCCTTTACCTTTAATGCTTCGGCACAGCAAGACATTTTGAAGGCCATTCTAACTTTGCTGTTTAAACTGGCAGCAGATGAGCACTCTCGTGGTCTAGCACCCCAAAGGAATTGTCTTTTCTAAAAAATAACAAAAAAAAACCCACAGTATTAACATGAAACAACCAGCATTCATTTAAATTTAAAGATGCCACATGCGTTCATGGGCTAGCATCAGTTGCTAGCTAATTTGCTTCTGTTTTGCTTTTCAGTTTCTGCCCCCATCCCCCAACAATACCCACATCCTGGTGCGACTCTGCATCCTCACCCACAGCACCCTCAGCCTTCAGCCACACCCACGGGACAGGCCCAACAAGGGGCACAGCATGGGGGCAGCCACCCTGCTCCAAGCCCTGTCCAGCATCCTCAGCACCAGGCGGCAGCAGCAGCTGCTGCAGCAGCCCAGGCACTTCACTTGGGGAATCCCTCCCAGCAGCAGATGTACTCTGCTCTGGCCCCCACCCCACCCTCCATGACCCCTGGCCCCAACCCCCAGTCCCCACAGGCTAGCTTCCCCTCAGCCCAGCAGGCTGTTTACATTCACACTTCACAGGTTCAGCATGGATACAACCCTAACCACATGGCTCATGTGCAGCAGGTATGTCCCACAGATGTTCCTGATTTTGTTTATTTTTCCGGATTAATTTATGGACCGGGGGGATTCTGATGAATTTGTGGCCTTTAAAAATGTAAACCTTTTGAACCTTTGAAACCTTCTCTCTCTGTGCCCCCCCCCTCACCAGGAGTGGGTGGGTTAGACCAAGCTGGTGGTTTAAATGTAATGGCTGATCAGTGTATATATACATAATAGGGGTGCAGCGGTCCAGGTATCCCACGGTGCGGTACGTATCTCGGTATTTGGGCCATGGTTTCAGTACGGTGTGTTTTGTGCTTAAAGAGAACAATGTTTTTTCTCCCAAAATTATATCTTTATTTTGAACAAATTCCAGCGACACTGTGCTCAATAATATAACACTACAAATAATAACAACAGAACCAACAATAAACCGTCTCTCACTCACCATTAACATTTTTTAAAATGTTTTTTTGTAATTTTGTAAGTTTGAATTTTATACCTGTATACATATTTTAAAGTGCTCTAAACACATCACAGCAGTCAGAGTAACACACTTCAGCTACATTCACGATGTGAAGTTCACTGTCAGTCACTGCCGTTACGGGCATGAGGTGTTTATTCCTCTGCTGTTATAAGATTCTTCTGTAAGAAGAGAAGTCTGTCAGCACCGTCAGCTGCGAGGCGAGAGCGGCTCGCACTCACACCGTGTCCTGCAACGGAGAAACTTCTCTCACAACAGAAGCTCCTGGACACAGAGGGGACGCTGTGCAACTTTTGTAACATGGAGGAACTTGCTCTCACCACAGGAAAGGATCAGCATCTACATTAATAGTTACCTTTTAGTCTGTCCTCCGTTCAGGAGCCGTTATCTCAGCAGGACTACGCTTAGCCGTATAGCTCGTGTTTCCATTAGCGTATGGGACACGTGTTGGACAATGTTTACAAACAGTGACGTTTCTATTAACTGTTTGGACTCCCTGGTCGTTGTATTCTACACTGAACCCGTAAAAATCCTTCCTGGAGATTTGTACGAAGCCGGAGCGTCTTCAAACGTCTGCCTCTCCACTGTTCCTCCAGTGCTGGCCACGCGTGTGTGTTTCCGCGTCTGTGCTGAGCTGCTGTACCGTGCAGCGTGTACCGAACGCTCCGGTCTTTTACTGAGTACCGGTGCATCCCTAATACATAGTTATATCAATTAAATTGAACTGGTCTTAACAAACAAATCATGTCAAAGCGAGAGTAAGAACTTGAGAAGTAAAAGTAATGTATGTACTCATGCGTAATGTTTTATAATGTTTTATTATTTGTGTCCATAAAGCAGGATATCCAATCCTTACTTTCTCACTTTCACTGCCCAAATCGTCTTTTCTCTTGAAGGCACACATGCAGTCAGGAATGGTGCCTACCCACCATGGCACTGCTTCCCACCCTCCAGTGATGCTAATGGCCACTCAGCCAACTGCTGGACCCCAGCCTCCCATGGCCCAGGGCACACTCAATCCTATCCCTGTCTCCTCAACCACACACTTTTCCTATATGGCACACCCTTCAGGTATCTCTTCAGAAACTTTAAATGTCTTTGAACCGCTACTTTAGTACACAAGCACCAGAGTAAAACTGACCATTAGCTTTTGACACCATGAACCAGTGGCACAGTTTGTTTGCATTTTCAATGTGAATGTCATATTCGTAGGCCACCCATAAACATGCTGTTTTTTGGAGGAGGTATCGACAGTAGTATAAATGTTATGAAAAATGTTTCAGTTCTGTGGTTCCTTCTTTTTTATTTGTGTTTTTTTCTGTTTTTATTTCCTCCTCTCTTCAGTACAACCTCACCATCAGCAGCAGCTGTAAAGGACGAGGATTGGCCGGGTCCGGCCGACTCCAGTGACCCCTGCTTCCTTCATCCCTTCTGGCCCTACCCCTGACCTCCTCCTCTGGTTACCCTATGAAATGGCCACTAAAACTTCAGTCATGCTGCACTTCTGCTACTCTCCACCAGTAATTAATGCAAACAAGCAAACGGTGAACAGATTTTTAAAGAGGAGTTTAAAGAGAGGGGGCTGTTCAGGCTATAGCAGCGATGCTATGAGTGGGAACTGAGAGTCATGAAACTGGAACTTTCATTTTGTCTGCACCAAGTTGACAAAAATTCTTCCAATCTATTGACAGTATTAATATTACTGTTAAACGCTGCTGCTATTGCTGTGTTCAAGAACTTGGGGTAAAAGCAAACAAAAAAATCTAACCAAACTAAAAATGGAAACTTTACAGTGAATAAAACATTTGGCAAAAAAGAGATTAATTATTTATTACTCTAATCAGATACTGAGCCCCATTATGCTTGACCGTCGTTAAGTTAAAAGAACTTTTACTTTGTAGATAATATAAATTAATTAAAAAAAATTTAAAAACATTAAAAAAGTTTTAAAAACTGTAAATGTCAGTGTTCTGTTGTCTTTGTGAGGTGATCTGTTTTATTTTTGCGCTCCCTACTTGTTCTTGAACATTATTCACTTCCAGGATGATCAGAGTCTTTCTAATTACTGATGATGCAGACATTGGAACTGTAGTTCATCAGGTTTTGCGCATAACCTGTTAGCCTTCTTTCCATTTATAAATGATTAGGCTCCCCACAGGGACACCAGTGAACATGTATTAGTGCGGTGGGTTATTGTCTGCACTGCAGTGAGACTGGAAGCTGCATGGGTTTTTGTTTTAAAATAGTATCCACTAACTGTGTGCTTTATTAGACTTACTTGAATGTCCATCTTACAGATGTAAAGATTGGGATTGTTCCACCTTTTGCTGAGCTCTTTGGATTAGTCATCCTCTAGACCATCATCAGTGGTCTGTTTCTGGTTTTAGGACACTGTGGGCTGGATATTTTTGGTGGGTGGATTACTTTCCCTATCAGCAGTGTAGGGCTGGGCAATTTGGCCTAAAATCAAAATCTCGATTAATTGGACATTTTAACTCGATTACAATTAATGAACGATTTATTTATTTATTTATTTATTTTGCCCTCATAGTTCACATTTGTAACAATCACTGTCTTCTATACTTCCTGACTGCCAGGGCGATACTTACATATGGATATTTACATTGTGGTGCCCTCCACCAATTCATGATCATGCAATTATTTATCTGGTAAAGCCCCAAGGACCACACCCACAGCTGGAGAAACTCTGGCCAAGGATGTGGATCTTTGTCATTTGCTTAAGAAAAATGTGAGCTACCATAGAGGTCCTTGTAACAGAGACATGAACAGGAACCAAAGCCAGTACAACTGGGTTAGACCCCCCAAGAAAAACGTTCCTCAGGAGTTGTTCTGCCAAAGTGTTTCACCTCGTACTCCATAGACAGAATGTCTTACCCCACTACAACATGCCAGTTCTGCAGGACAAGGCAGAATCACTTCAGCCCAGGAGCAGTGAGGCTCCTGATCACTGATCCTATGCTATGGTTTTTGAGAATATGAATCTTTCACAACTAGAATTACTAATGAGAACAACTGCATTGCATGCTGGGTCAACACTTTGAAAAATGTGTTTAATCCATGGAGGTCAAGAATACAATGCAGAACCACAAATTTACTTTTTATTTTTTAGTTTTGAGTACAACAATACTGTTACACACACCAATCAACATAATGTTACACACTAACAAAGCAACCTTAAGCATTAACCTCCTTTATCCATCCATCCATCCGCCATTTACCTGGGACTGGGTTGCGGGAGTAGCAACCTCTATAGTCCCTGCCAAATGTCTCCCCTTATCTCTAAGGCAGAGCCCAGACACACTGCAAGGGGCTGAAATGAGTTTTCTCTGCCATCACAAGTTCATTCCTTTGTTCACTATCCGAATGACCAAATGATGACCATAGGTGAGGATGGGGCTGTAGATAGACCAGTAAATTGAGAGCTTTGCCTTTTGGCTCAGCTCTCTCTTCACCACAACAGACAGGTTAAGTGTCTGCAGAGCTCCAGAGACAGCCCCAATCCGTTTGTTCCTGACTCCACCTACCCTCACTAGAGAACAAGACTCCTCGACTTTGGGCAGAAGTTTGAACCTGAAGTGGCTGAGTGCCATGGCCTCAGACCTGTAGGTGCTAATCCTCATCCCAGTTGCTTCACACTTGGCTGCAAACAGTACCAATGAATGCTGGAGATCGATTGATGAAGCCAACAGGACCACATCATCCACAAAAGCAGCGACATAATCCTGAGGCTCCCCAAACCAACGCCTTTCGGCCCCACAGCACTGGAACCTTCATTATACTGAGGCTCAAGCTGAAGATCCTCAGCAGTACTCCACAAAGCTGGGTGGCGCACAGCTTGAGCACCTGTGGACTCACGCCATCTGGGCCCGACGCCTTGGCCGGGTGGAGTCTGCGTAGTTCTCTTTTCACCTGGTCCTCAGTGATGGTGATGGCTGGCTCAGGAATGTCATATATATATATATATATATATTAGTGGTGCAACGGATCAAAAAAATCACGGTTCGGATCGGATCATGGTTTTAAGTCAC
>JBBPDC010042813.1:0-29147 GCA_037974485.1 Hemigrammopetersius urotaenia | reverse complement strand
AGGGGACATCAACTTTACACCATTATACAAGCTGTACACTGATTACTTTACATTCTATCAGAGTTTCATATCTTTAGCGTTGTCCCTTGAAAAGATATAATGAAATATTTACAAAAATGTGAGGGGTGTACTCACTTTTGTGAGATACTGTATATATATATTTATATCCATTGGTGGTATGCATAGTGGTATTAAAGTGTAAGCCAGAGAATTAAATTCCCTTGGGCTAGTTCTTGATAGAAACGTGAATTAGAAAGATCACAAATAGATAATGCTTATTAATCACAATATTATACAATATTATAAAAATACTGAGCCAACATGTTTTAAACAGTTTTAAAATGCATTTGAGTACTTTTAGACAAAATCTTATTTCTATTTTTTATTAAGTACGTTATGCTAAATGATTTGAAATGATGCGGTTGATGGAATGATAACCTTCATATCTATGTACTTGTTAGACTGGTTGGATTGTTTTAGGTCATAGGTTTCTAATTATCTCTATACTTGATTTGTCAATTACATTAACGTAAGAATGTATGGTACTCAGTGCATTGTTTACACTTACATTCTTCACCTCTGCTTCCACAGTGAGCTGTTCGAAGTGGATCATATTCGTACAATCTACCACATGTTCATTGCACTCCTTATTCTGTTCATCCTTAGCACACTAGTCGTAGACTTCATTGATGAGGGCCGGTGAGTTACAATCTTATATTTGGAGTCAAGGGCTATCCCACATTAAAAATAAACACACATTGGACTTGATGGTGTCTATAATGCTGATAACTTTGTCTTTGCTCAAAATAATAGAACTTCAATTCAATTCAATTTTATTTATATAGCGCTTTTAACAATGGTCATTGTCACAAAGCAGCTTTACAGAACTCCTAATTATAGTGGGACTTTAGCAGTACTTTTAAATATTATTCATAACAGCTTTATTATACAAACTGTATACAAGCAAATCAACTTACATGCACAAAGTTATTCAAACACTTAAATAGTTAAACAGATATTCCATGGTAACATCTGCTTCAGTAAAATGAATATATCTTGATTCAATCATTTGTTAATGTCATTCATTGTAACTTTTGTAGTGCTTTAGCCGTAGTTTACACAAGAGAGAAGAGATAGTAGACTGTCTCTTCCTTGTGTCTGAATTCATCCTCATTCACCTTTTAAAGTGCTGTCCATCCTTTTTCTCAGGCTGGTGTTAGACTTTGACCTGCTTGTCTACGCGTTTGGGCAATTTCCTCTGGTTGTGGTCACGTGGATCTGCATGTTTATCTCTGCATTGGTGGTTCCGTATGTGCTGCTGCACTCATGGGCTGTTGTGTACCCAGCATCACACCACCCATTGCTGTTTACAGTCCTGGCTGGATTCCTGCTCCTACTGTACCAGGGCCTGGGGCTTGGCTTCCTGCCAACCTATATTGTCATGAGAAATGGCCTTCCACCCGCCTCATGCTTCATCCTCATTCTGGAGCAGGTAAGATGAGTTGGATTAATAATAATCACAAGGAGACCCATCATTTTAATAATTTTTTAGCTTACCGTGAATTGCCATATAAATAGTTGCAGCTGACTGTGGAAAAGAAATAATCTCTCTGAAAGAATGATCTTCTTACTTTGGAACAGGTATTGCTCTCAGCTGCCATTTTCTCTATGGAACAGGCATAGTCGTCTGTGGAAAAGTTTTCTTTTGCACTCAGCAACAGGTAGCGTTCTCGGTCTGCAACAGGTAGCGTTCTCGGTCTGCGACAGCTGGCGTTCTCGGTCTGCGACAGGTAGCGCTCTCGGTCTGCGACAGGTGGCGTTCTCGGTCTGCAACAGGTGACGTTCTCGGTCTGCGACAGGTAGCGTTCTCGGTCTGCGACAGCTGGCGTTCTCGGTCTGCGACAGCTGGCGTTCTCGGTCTGCGACAGGTAGCGTTCTCGGTCTGCGACAGGTGGCGTTCTCGGTCTGCGACAGGTGGCGTTCTCGGTCTGCGACAGGTGGCGTTCTCGGTCTGCAACAGGTGGCGTTCTCGGTCTGCAACAGGTGGCGTTCTCGGTCTGCAACAGGTGGCGTTCTCGATTTGCAACAGGTGGCGTTCTCGGTCTGCAACAGGTAGCGTTCTCGGTCAGCAACAGGTAGCGTTCTAGGTCCTCAAAAGGTAGGGTGCTCGATCGGCAACAGGTAGCGTTCTCGGTTGGCTTCAGGTAGTATTTTCGGTCTGCAACAGGTAGAGTTCTAGGTTTGCAACAGGTGGCGTTCTCGGTCTGCGTCAGGTAGCGTTCTTTGTGTGTAACAGGCAACGCTCTGGGTCTACAGCTGGCAACATTCTCAGTCTGTGACAGGTCATCTTTTATACTGAAACAGCAAGTATTTTCATTTTGGATCAAGTGTTATCAGTGTGGAACAGGTGTCATTCTCAATGTGGAACAGATGTTATTCATATAACATTACATTTTCACAATGCAGTATATTTCCAAATTCATTCTGCAGGCTGACACTTGGTACAGCTTAGACTTGGTTCTGCACTGCTTGTTCTGGGAATACCCTTATGTCTGTTTTTATTCTGAGATATAAAAGTAATCCAGCTTTTGATGTTTTTGGTGTTTTTTCAGGTGCGTCTGATAATGAAGGTGCACTCCTTTATCCGAGAAAATGTACCAAGATTGTGGTCATCAGGTAGAAGTGGAACCAGTAAGGCCTGAGTTTACATCTTAGATTAGTGTTGTTGACAGTTGACTGTTGGCTCATTGTATAATGCCTGTTCACTCTCTGCTGACTTGTTTTATTTGCTTAGATTTAAAGGCCGTTCCTCAGCTGACCCCTTACCTTTACTTCCTTTTTGCGCCCACTCTGATCTACAGAGACAGCTACCCAAGGCAAGCCTCATTTATTGCTCTACAGGACGCTGGAATTTATACCTTTAAGTTACTTTTAGTCATTCAGTCTTAGCACAGCATTTTTGGTAATTTTATTAATTAATTTCATTTACCCCTCGATTAATTTGATTTGCCCCCATTAGAAACCCATGTGTCCGCTGGAGTTACGTAGCTACCAAGTTGTTACAGGTAGGTTATGGTGTATCTCAGTGTGTGTGTTTTTTGTTGCCTATTTTTTTTATAGAAATACCAAATTACTTTTTGTAGAAGTCATGAGAATAATTTTTTTTGTAAAATTGTTCAAAAGAACACTTACATTAGAGTAAAAAAACAATAATTTGAGGTGTAAACTATATTTATAGTTTCCATCCAGTAGCTGCTTCTGCTAATCAGTCTTTCATTAAATTACAACAGGGGCTACTGATGGAATTCAGCTGATCAATGTAGTACCGGGAGTGAGGATAGTCAGGGCCCCAAACAATTCTTGTTACTTTTTACTGTATTTATTTTATTTGCATTTTAACTTTTCAAACTAATTTACTGGCAAGAGTATGCATTTTGTGGAGAAAAAATTTTAAATGTTCTCTGACCATTCTTGGAAAGGCGTTTGAGTCTTAAACACCAGTCCTGGAAGGTCGTGATCCAGCACATTTTGGTGACTTCCCTGCTCAGGAACACTTGGTTCACCTCACCAGTTAATTGTCAGGTTTAGTGAATGTGTTTGAGGAGGAGACACCCCCGTGGCATCGTCCACACCGACGTTTGAATCTTGGATAAATTAATGCGCTCTGAACGCCAAAGGTGTTTTTGTTGCATTTTGAATCTTATGTATTTTGTTGCATTTTGCACCTGTGGGGGCAGTAATTATTCTCTCCAGATGTTGGACCTCTTGATTTGTAGTTCTACATTGAAAACATTGTAGTTCTGATGCCAAGAAAACGTTTTTTTGACGACACGAACGTGCAGCCGACCAAGCACCGGTGCTGAATGTCCGTGTGGGCGCTCCGATTTGCTCCAATGAGCAGAAAAAGTCGGCGCTCAGTACGCGTTCACCTGGCGCCACGAACGCCCGAAAAACGCCTGATTCAGACGTCCATGTGGACGAGGCCTAGAAGATGATCATTGATGCTCCGATTTACATTACATATCGAACATGATCATATTTTTATTTCCTTGGAAAATAATGTTATGAAGGGGATAATGTCTAAACAGTAATGATGAGAAGATTTGAAGATGTTTTGCTTTTGCAGGTTCTCGGGAGTATGTTCTATGCGTATTATGTGTTTGTGCGGCTGTGCATCCCTCAGTTCCGCAACCTGCAGCTGTTTGACCTCAGGGTCATGGTGCTCTGTGTGTTCAACTCCATTCTGCCAGGTACATTTTCATTACTTTTTTAAATACTTTTGACATCTTAATAGATTTTGTAATTGTGTTTGGAACCATTGACAGTAAAGAGTTAACAGTGTTCTTTAATTCTTGTGTTTGTGTGGGGTGTGGGGTTTTGTGCAGGAGTGCTGGTTCTCTTCCTGGGTTTCTTTGCCTTCCTGCACTGCTGGCTCAATGCCTTTGCTGAAATGCTGCGCTTTGGAGACAGAATGTTTTATAAGGTCAGAAACAAATTCCTTTTAGAAACTGTGATCAGTCACAAGGAATAGAGATTTAGATTTTAGTATTTTCATTCATTAGGGCGACTGTTGGGAGAAGGCATTGGTCAGTAAAAGTAGGTGTTGTGTTACAGGACTGGTGGAATTCCACATCATTTGCCAACTATTACCGCACGTGGAACGTTGTGGTCCACGACTGGCTGTATTACTACATCTATCGAGATTTTCTGTGGGTAAGTTTTTGAAGGAAAACTGTGAAGCTTTATTGTAGCTGTCCTTAGATTTACATCAGCGAATGATGTACTGAATAGTTATGTATAACTGTCCTATCCTGACTGGGACTGCAGCAAAGATGAAATAAAATGAATCAATTTTACATATTGAAAAACTTGAGCATTCAAACAGGATCAAATCACAGTCATTTTGGGGGGGCCGGCAATTGGTACCCTTACAAAGTCTTGGTCGTTGTCCGGGGGATAAGGGAGTGGGGCTCCGTGCATGAAGAGTCTTGGCTGTTGTCCGGGAAACAATATGTGGGGGGGCGGGGACAATATGTGATTATGAAGAGATAATGGTTCCAAAGCCCATGGCTGAGACTCTGATTCACAGCTCTAATTAAAGATGGTCATGGGTTTGAATCCCAGGACTGCCCGTGGTAGGGTACTGAAGTACCCTTGAGCAAGGTATTGTCACCACACACTGCTCCCTGGGTGCCCCTCTTTGGTGGCAGTTCATTGCTGAATGGGTAAAAAGATGTGGTTTCCTTTACTGTCCTCCACTTCTCATCACTGATGTGCTCAATTAAAACAATTTAATAGCACACATATATGTGTGTGCTATAACATTGTATCCACAATGTAGTGAACAGAAAAGGAAAATAAATCAAAAGATCCTTTTATTTTAAATATTGCAGACCTACTCCTCTAACAGTCACTGTTTGTTTTTCGTTAATGAGCCATACAAATCTGAATGCCTCCTTTTTTATTTAGCTGTGTGATATAATATTCTTTGCTGCTCTGTATACACTCCTTTATGTATCTCACTATTTCTAGTCTGCATTAACTGAAGATGCTGTATTTTACACAGATGTCAAAGAAGCGCTTCCGGGCAACTGCCATGTTGATTGTATTTACCATGTCTGCGGTGGTTCATGAGTACGTTCTGGCCATCTGCTTCGGCTTCTTCTACCCTGTCCTCTTCTGCCTCTTCATGTGCTTCGGAAGTAAGTATATATTTGAAGGGGATGTTCTCTGAATTTTCAAAATTTCTTCATAGTTCGGTCATAATTCATAAGTAATTTGATGTTCATTATAGAGGAACATACTGACTGATTTCTTTACAGTGGTGTTAGGAAGGTGAGGGTTGAGATGTCATAAACATAGCCAGTACTATTACTGTTTATATTCAAAATGACCAGTAGACCAACTTATGAAGGTTAGGTTGATATTAGCAAAATAATCATAAAATCAGGAAAACCTTCTCTGTTTGCCTCATAATGCATGGTAAGACCAAAACTTAATTTCAGAATGATTGTCTCAGTCATCAGCCAGCATTTCTGTAGCCTTTTATTGTAATATATTTTGTGAGTTAGCTGAAGTATATTGTAATATTGTTCTGTGAGGCATTTAATGCTTTAGGTTTCTGGTTTCTCTCATCACTGCTGAGAACAATTCAGGCTTTCTCCAGAATCTTTCACAAATTAGAAACTAATTCAGTATTTCACAAATTACAAGCTAATAATTAGAACAAAAAAGATTAACTAACCCCAAATCTATACAGCTTGGACTGATGCAGGACACCTTGTAAAGTTGAGTTTTGAGTGCTGTATAAAGATCAAATACTTTAGCTGAACAGCTGCAGATCCATAAGTAGCGTCATCAGGCAG
The DNA here is from genome assembly GCA_037974485.1 of Hemigrammopetersius urotaenia. Taxonomy (NCBI): domain Eukaryota; kingdom Metazoa; phylum Chordata; class Actinopteri; order Characiformes; family Alestidae; genus Hemigrammopetersius; species Hemigrammopetersius urotaenia. The sequence goes on along the minus strand of JBBPDC010042813.1, from coordinate 22,782 downwards.
CTAGCCCTGCTCCTTATTTTACCAGTCTATATATAAACAGTGGGTTTCCATGGAAACATGCAGCACATTTCAAGCACCAATCAGAATGTGATACAGTGTCATGAAAAGGTATTAGGCCCTCTTGATTTCTTCTATTTTTTGCATATTTGTCACAGTTGTTTCAGCTTTTCAGACAAACAGTTGTTATGGAGTCTGTGTGGAAAAAGTAACCCCCCCCCAAAAAAAATAACTTAATAATAATTGATAATTGTTAATAATTGATAAAGTAGGCTAGAGACACCCATGCATTGTTACTGCAAGATCTGTTTAGTATCATGATCATTATTACATGATTTACATTTCTACATAGTTTCTGTACTGTCACACTGTGAGATTTTGGTTTTCACTTTTTTTGATACTGTTTTCTGTTGCTTGTACCCATATACTATAAAGGCAAACCCTTATAGTATTAAATGTCCCAAATGCCTCCTTTGTCAGTAAACAGTGGGTTACAGTGTAACTTCATTCAGGGCAAGCATCAGTGAAGTCTCTACAAGCTTCTTTTATGAATTAGCGCAACATTTGCCATAAATTGCACTGCGTTAGAAAATTTAACAGTAACTTGGTTATTAATTGTAATATGTCCATGTTTGTCACGGCAGTGGTCCTCAGGAGTTTTGCTTTCCTTGTAAGACTGCTAGACCCAGCCAAAAAAGTGGTTGGAAATACATTTTGTACTGTCAAAACCAACCTTCTCCCCACACTAACAACCACAACAGCTTCTGTGGCCGACAATGGCCCCTAGCAGCACCATCACAGCCCACTAGGGGGCAGCGCACACATTCAAACCCACCAGAATATTTTAATTTCACACTGCTCTTATGTCAAAGCAATTGGTTGTAAATTTGCATCTAAATATTTTAATTATGAAATGACGACTAGACATAAGCAACGGAGGCATGAGTGATTTTGTGCAAAATGTCTTTTGTGCCTTCTCCCTTGAGTGCAAGTTCAAATGGAATTGAAACATTCAGCATGAAAAGTGTCAAGTGGCATGAGTAGCCAGTTTGTGACCCAGTATGGTGGCATCATAAAAATACCATTGCAAGTCTTGGAAAAGGATCCTTATACATGGCTACAAGGTGTGGTAATGGGATCCCAATGCAATATTCACAATTTTGTTAGATGTCGGAACAAGATAAGGAAACTAGAATTAAGTTATGAAATACAAAATTGTGGCTGCACAATAGGATCCCGTTATCATATCTTAATATTATTTTTTATTAAGAAGAGACGTCACCAACTGGGCTTGGTCCAGGCATTAGGTCTGAACTTGCCTGTTTTCTGAACTCCATGGTGCTGCTTCGCTTAAAGTTTCATGCTGTGTTTAACATGCCCCTGTCTTTTCTCTTTCCCTTATTCATCTTTCTCATCTTCACCATGGCCTCAGTGATGTTTAACTTCATCCTGCATGACCAGAGGAAGGGCCCCGTGTGGAACATAGTCATGTGGACGGCTTTGTTCCTGGGCCAGGGGGTTCTGATCTGCCTTTATTCTCAGGAGTGGTATGCTCAGAGATACTGTCCCCTGCAAGAGGTAAGCACTACAGCCTCAGTGCCACTTTTTCTTTCTGTAATACTGTTAGGCAAGATTATGGCATAATGCAGGAAATGCACACAGGCTGAACATTCAGGCTGTCTCATTTGAAAGAAAACTGAACGAATGAATGCTGTGGGAAGATTTTTGGGAATTAAACATCTTTGAAATGTGCAGTACGGATAACAGGTTTCTGTTTTATTCAAAATGATAACTTAAAGCAGCATTATAACTACTGAAGCATGCTTGCACCATTATGCTTTTATCAATATCACCGTGTCAGATTAGAAAGCAATTCAATAGAGGTTCCCAATCCCCAACCCTGGCAGCCACACTTTCTGTACAATTTTGTGTTTTCCTTACTACACGCAGCTCAGCCTCCTAAACTGAGTAGTTAATGATTTGAGTCGTGTGTGAGATTACAAAGGCGTGAATATTGTTTGGCCACCAGGACCAGATTAGAAGCCCTTTCGGTACATACTTTGTGCAAAAGTAAATAAATAAATATTGGGACAGCCATCAATGAATCATAGAATAGATTGCATCTGACAAGGGGTGGGATATTGTAGGCAGCAAGTGAACAGTCAGATCTTGATGATAATGTGTTGGAAGCAGGAAAACTGGGCACGCATAAGAATGGGCACGCAGAGGTCCATAGAAGGACAACCGATGAATCCATAACAGAGCAATGGGCCAGAGGGCTGTCTAATGAGTGTGGAGATTAAATGTTAACCCACCTGATCCGACCCCACAGGACAGCTATTGTACCAGCTTGCTTTAAAAGTTACTTCTGGCTGTGATGGAAATATGTCAGAACACACATTGCATCATAGCTTGCTGCATATGGGGCAGCATAGCTACTGACTCCTGTACACAGCTAAACGTCAATGTGCACTGTCATTATTGCGGTACCCTTGAGCAAGACACTGGCCCCACACACACTGCTCCTTGGTTAGTAGCAGCCCCTTGCTTCACTCGGTGAACGGGTTAAATGCAGAGAAAGAATTTCACACTGTTCACACTGTGTGCTGTGCTGTGCTGTGCTGTGGTGTGTTTACATGTTGACTATATGGTGCCACTTTACTTTTCTTAATGCTCTGGGCAATGTTCTGCTGGGAAACCTTGGCATTCACACATACGATATTTATGTGTATAAAGCACCCTGCCATACTGCAAAAATTGTTACGATTTTTTTTAGGTTTGCAGAACATAAAGAATTGAAGGAGTTCCCAGAATTCAGTGCAATCAAACATCTAGGCTACGCAGGACAAACTAGTCCAATCCAAGTAGGCCTTACCTCGCAACTCTCAAGATCGAAAGGATCTGCTGCAAACAACTTTGTGCCAGATATCATAGCACACCTTCAGAGGTCTTGTGGAGTCTATGCCTGGATGGTTCAGAGCACTTTTGGTTGCACAAGGGGGAATATTAGGCAGGTGGTTTTAATGTCATGGCTCACTAGCCACTTTCTTATTGTCCCCTACCTTTTTTTTACACTTTCTGGACATTTCCTAAGCTCCATATAGTCACCATATAGGTACACTTTGTAATTATAGACAGTAGCTCTGCATTGTTTATTAGCAACTTTATCCAATTCATTAATAGTCAGGACTGTAACAGGACTACTGTTGGGCAGGTATTATTTGCCTAGTGGCTCATTCTTAGCAAAGCAGTGACACAGATATGGTAGATACTGATGTATTGTGATATCGATATTTTGAACACAGTCCTAGCTACAACACAAGAAAGTCCCTTTTATAGGCGTGAGGTTCCGGATCGTAATAATTGATATCGGCCAACATTATTGGAAGGCTAGTATAAGTTCTAGTATCTGCTCATCCCTGATGGGTCCATGTACTCTTGAAATGCAAAAAAGCCAGTCCAGCCATACTATTGGATTAAAGTAAAATCCTAAAACGAGACCACTGCAAAAATGGTGCAAGTATTGAACTGAACAGCTTTTCCTTCGTTTTTAAGAACTGTGGACAATATTTCTGCTAATTTGTAAATAATATATTGTTCTTTAAAGCATAATTTTAAAGGAAACACATCAAATTACCTTTGATTTACTTCTGGTAGTGTTTTGCCATCCAACTGGTCACATTGCAAGAGGAGAGTGGATTTTATACTTTTCCTCATTAAATAAGATGTGATTCAGATGGTCACTAATCAGTATCTCATAAAGCAGAATGAGGTGCTTGTGTAGGAATTTAACAGACACTGGAATGGAATGGTTGTCATACTCATCGAGATGCTGATTTAAAAATAATTTGCAGTGGGCTCTTATTTTGTTCCGGAGCTGTATAAATTCTTTAAATGTGTGTACAACTAATTGTGTATTGAAACTGTGTTGGGTTAATGACCACCGTACATGAGTTTGTGTTTACTGTTCTTAACATATAAATTCTTGTTCTTTTTCAGCCTTCCTTTCTACAGCTGCTGAAGCCGCGTTCATGGACCTGTTATATACAAACCAATCATGCTGCACATTCCGTCTAACCCACACTGCATCACAGACTTTTTCCCTAATGTTTACTCTTTTAATATTTTTCTTGCACTATGATCAAGTGACATTTTTGAAACCTTGATATATGGAGATATTTTTATGAAAAGGTCTTAGAGATGGAGTGGTATTTAAAATCTATTTAAAGTAGCTCACAACTGTGTGAGCAAATCACTGATTTCAGAAAAAGTGAAGTCAGATTAAGTCAGGTTATCATACAGGTGTGTATCACAGAGAAGTGTGTTTCTGTGACTACTGCAGCGAATGCTGTTTGTTCTCAGTCATTCATCTCACCCTCAGAGGACAGTGTGGAAACTTATTTGTGCCAAAGTTGTTTTAGCACTTTAGGTCACAGCTGGCACTTGTTTCTGGGGCCCCTGGGGCCTCTGGGACCTCCTGCCTACACTGCCGACGAATGGATTTATTAATAGACCAGTTAATGCAGGCCCTAGAGCCCTGTGCATATGTTGAGAGAATTGTATTCATGAAGCTATTTGTCTGAGCAGTAGGCCTTTATCTGAGCAGAAGATCACTATTAGAATATATACAATATTATAAGATAAGACCAATCTTTACTGTCATTGTCACTTTTCAGTGCCACACTAAGACAGTATGTAGTGATTTTAAATCCGTCTATGTGTTATACCCCTCATTCGGCCATGAATTCCAGTATTACTGGCAACCTAATTATTGTTTGACTAATCAGTGTTTTGTTAAATTAAATAAGAATTGCTAGTTATTGAATTTGAACAAAGTACTGAAGACATCAAGAAAAAAAATAGAACTAAACCTGTTTATCATAAAATACACTAACTAGACATAGCATTACAACCATTAGCATTGTGGGTGCCGGTAGCATTTTTAACGTGGGGAGTGGGGGGCTCTACCTCTCAAATGATTATGAAAATAACACAGGTCAACAGGTCAAAATCATCATGAATTGGGTGGGTTTTGTTTTATCTTGCTGATTTCAAATCTGTATTTAGTTTTTCCTGAACGTACAGTTTTTTGTGATGAAGCTGGTTATATATTGCATGATATTTGGTATTATTAGCATATAATAATGATATGCTGAGCGTTTTTGAAGAAACTGTGGGAGCTGACTGACACTGATCATTATATCTATGCTACAGTGTGCGCCTGTCTGACTTCACACTGAAAATATTGAAACAGCACAGTCTATTGCAGTTTATTGCAAATCTAATATTATTCATAATTCAAAAAGTTGATGTGACTGAAAAGCAGATCTGAAATCAGCCTGAAAAACTGGTTTAGGAAAGTGTTATGGTTTCTGATGATTACAGAAAAAATATTGTTGACCTGTGTAATGGTCCCGGCATCCATGCACCTGCCTAATATAGTATAGGTCCCTCTCATCCTACAATTTCCTGTCGAGGCACAGACTTTACAAGACCCCTGAAGGTATGTTGTGGTATATGGCACAAATGCATTAGAAGCAACCCTTGTAAGTTGTGAGGAATGGCCTCCATGGATGGCACAGTTAGTCCAGCACATGTCCAGATGCTCGATCAAACTGAGATCTGGGGAATTCAGAGGCCAAGTTGACACATTAACTCTTTGTTATGGTCACTAAACCATTCCTGAAAAATGTTTGCAGCGTAGCAGGAGGCATTGGGAATTCCATTGCCTGGTTGTGAGTCTTTGGACCTCTGTTGGTAGTATGAACCAAGGAATACCAGCCCCTCCCCCAAGACCTGCTGCTTTGGACATGATCACAATTTGGCCCTTTTTAGCCGATCAGATACTGCTTGCCCATTTTCCTGCTTGCCAACACATCCCACCCTTTGACAGGTGCCATTATAATGAGATAATCAGTGTTTATCTCTTCATCTTTCAGTGCTTGTAAGGTGGTGACTGATCGATGTACACATATTTGTTTTTAACTTTTTGCTGCATTTGTGTTGGTTTTAATATATTTGAATATACACAAAAATTGACCACACTTGATTCAAAATTCCAAACAAAAAAATGTCTGGAGAAAATGTAAAGATAATACATATAAATAATTTATTATACCTTGGAAACACTATTTTACAACTGCAACAATTAAAATAGTAACATTAAGAGCGCAGTATGTGCATGAGTTACTCTGTTTCATCCCATTAGAAACTGAATCAGGAGTGAAGCTGCTGGAATACAGCACATAGAAAAGCTGCTATACAAAGTACTGCACTCCCAACACATATGGAGACATTTCTTATTTTTTACACAGCTCACACTGCAATAGTTCATAAAAGAATAGTGACCTGTGCATTTTACACACACACACACACACACACACACACACACACACACACACACATTGCTGCAGATTGTACAGAGAACAGAAAAAAAAAGTGGTTTTCCATGGCTGTGCATATGTACAAATATCATACCAGCACTATTACATTAGAACCTCAGAAAGCAGCTTTAATTCATTTACATTTGAAAACGCCAGCTGTGCTTTATGTCATGTGAACATTTCTTAAGGAATGCATTGTAGAAATGGTCCAAAATTACTTTTGATTTTGTGTATATTGTACTTTATTGTCCACTCCAAAGAGTACAATTGTTATTTATTTTTGTGTCTCTTTAAGATACAGTAAATGAAACCTGTGGCATAGGAATGCATTTGACAATCTTGACTGATAACTTGATTATCCTTATGTTTGGAATGTGTACCTTTGTATTTTAACCAGCTTTACGAGAAAGTCCGGGACCATTTTGTACAATATAATTTGCTTCTCCTTTACAAGCACATCTCTGTATTGTATTCAGTTTTGAAATAGACTATTGTTATACTTATGTTGTTTCATAAATTGAGGTTTTGTATCAAATTTCCCAAAACAACTTCACCGTGTACTGCAGAAAGAAATCTATTTTCACTGTTTTATACTTATTTATGTACGATCAGTCTGCGTACTTGATGAATGTAGTTCACAGAATTAATAAATAAAATCCAGTTAAATGTCCGAGTCGTTTCTTAGTTTTATACGTAGTATGTGTTAAAGGCTATTTCATTATGTATATTTTCTTTGTTTTATTTTGCTGCTGAATTCAGTGTAAATAGTCTAATCAGTTTACTAATCAGAGGAATCAATATCATTCATGAAGGGTATCTTTAGCTACAGGTTTTTATTTTTTATTTATGTCCGACTCCAATTGTTTATCCAGCATGCGAACCCCGTTGATTTTCTATGATAGTGTAAATAAGTACACATCCTCTACAGAGAACATAATGTTGCACATATTAATGTAAACTTGCTGTTTACATTAATACAGCCACAATACTGTATATAGCTAATCACTTCTTAGGCTTTGCAACAAAGCCTGTACAAAGCTGTGGTGCCTGAACAAGTAGTTTCCCTGACAGTTTCATTGACAGACGGGTGCAGGTGGCCTACAGAGCTGGAGCCCGTTGTTTAGATGAAATGTACAATTTTGGTCACTAGGTGGCAGCACTAGATTTACACATTTACAAAGGGAGGCTTGCAAAAAACTTACAGCTGAAAAGACAATGGTTATTTATAATACACACCCCCACAATACAAGGACAAAAGTATTGGGACACACCTGTCTTACGTGAGTTGATCATTTCAGCACGAAATTATCCCTCTTCATTTAACCCATTTACCAAGTGAAGCAGCGGGCAACCAAGAACACAGCGCCCGGGGAGCAGTGTGTGGAGGTGGTTCTTTGCTCAAGGGTGCTTAGCAGTCTTGGGAATCAAACCCAAAACTTCCTGATCGCATGGTGAACGCCTAACCACTACTCTACCACTATTCTTTGGACAATGCCATGCTTCAAATTTTGTGAACAGTTTAGGGAAGAACCTTTTCTATTCCAGCATGACTGTCCCAATGCACAAAGCAAGCTCCATAAAGACATGGTAGGATGAGTTCGGTGTGGAAAAGTCCTGACCTCAACCCCATCCAACACCTTTGGGATGAACTGGATCAGAGATTGAACTTGTCATCAGTGTCTGATCTCATAAATGCTCTACGGAATGAATGGGCACAAATTCCCACAGAAACACCAAACACTTGTGGAATCTTCTAAGAAAAGTGGAAGCTGTTATAGCTGTAATGGGAGACCAACTCTATTAAAGTCTATGTATTGAATACAATGTCATTTGTAGAATGGGCATATGTCCCAATACTTTTGTCCACATAGTGTAAACATTTCTACATCATTGGTTTGAAATGGTAACAGTACCTGGACTAAAATATACTTCAGGGTTCCTGTCAGGTGAGAAAATAAAGAATTTCCCATGTTCTGTGAATAAGATACTTTGTTATTAGTTACACTGACTGCAGTACCAGCCTGTAGGTGCTCCCTGTATGTAATATGTACTTTGATGTTGATGTATGAAAGATGTTAGTTGATTGGTGAGCAGGGTATATGGAATAGGAGGCTTACTTGATACCTTTGAACCTAGGATGGAGCCCCACCTGTGTCCCGCTTCTGCTCTGTCATGCACTGCTTGCTAATGTCCCCTCCCTCAGCCGGTAGCATCAAGTGATGCTGTTGTCTGAGGGCCTGGTCCCTGTAGCAAGCCGAGGTCACAGAACTTCTCCATCAGTGCATCCTCCAGGTTATTGTCTTGTAGATATCTTAACTGAAACAGGGTCTGGCAGCTGTAGACATGTCCTCCAGTTGTTCTGAAACACATGTAAGCAAAGGTTTGCTGACTGAAAACTACACTCGTGTGTTGGACCCAGAGAGGCCACTGCGATTTAGCAGATTGCTGTCTTGGTGAGAAAAAAAAAGAAATGTAGAATGGAACCTTGTGGATAAGACTGGAACACCATGGGTTAAAGAAATCCTGTGAGCAAAGACCTGGGGCAGCTAGTCGCCTAGATGTTAGGAAGTTGGTCCTGTTTAGAAGATCTTGGGTTTGAATCCCAGGACTCCTGGTGCCACTTCTGAGGTACCCTTGAGCAAGGTACTGTCCCCATACAGTACTGCGACATTGTGCATCAACAGATGAGCCACAGTCTCTAACAGTAATCATTGAGGTGAAGCTACAGTGGAGGTCTTTGTATTAAATTGGCCCGGGACCATATGTACAGCAAGGTGAAAAGGCGCAGCATTTTCACACACTCACACAGAGGACCACCTAAAGAAAGCAGCGCCTTAGTGCACACCAATATGTGCGTGTGCGCGTGTGTTAGCTCCGCCCCCTCCCCTCCCCCGCGCGCTGTAAACACGGTGACGCGTTGAACACAGCTGAAATCCAGGCGCTTCAGAGCTTTCACCTCTCATATGCAAGTCCAGTAAAGAGTCAAGAGGGAGGCCTGTCCAAAATAAAGAAGAAAACTCGAAGACAACGGAGAACAGATGGCAAGAAAAAGCGCCATTCCTCAGTCCTACTATGGTGAGTCTTCATTTATCATGCAGCCCACTGTGATGAAGTTTCTCTTGCTGCGGACGACAAAGAGACAACAGAGAGGGGCTGTAACAGCAGCGAGGGTCTTTCTGTCTTTGTGATCAGACGTCTTGGGTTTTTGTTCCACATAATTACACATTTTCCTTTTCCTTTCCTTTTCCATTTCACTGTTCGCCCAGCAGCTGCTGCAGGTTTGAGCAAAACAATAGCAGCACTCTTGCTACCTTTGTGTGTGTGTGTGCGCGCGCGTGCGCGCGTGCGTAAACTAGTGTAAGTTAATGCAGTACGTGGGTTTTATTGCGTTATTGGTCATTTAAAGGAAAACTGATTGTATTTAACGTTAAGAACTCGAACGTAAACCCGACAGTTCGTGTTTGCTGTTGTGTTTCTGTTTTTGTTGCGCAGGGCTTTTCTTGTCCAGCTGCTTCTTTGTGCTCTTGGTCAAGTGCAGATCCCACGGGGTAGCGTGTGAGAGCCTGACCTGCAACTTTTTTCCTCTCCTGGTGCCATGTCCCGCCTTGGTTTTCACTCTGTGTTCCTTCTTTAACCGAGTGGTGTCGATCAGTCAGGAGTTTGATTGGACGCATTCCTCTGCAGACTGGTGTGTGAGATCTTACTCAGTCCCTGCAACAAGACTACATTTTAAAGGGCAGCTGGTGGGCTAGTGCTTGGGGAATTGCCCCATGCGACCAGAAAGTCGTGGGTTCGAATCTAAGGACTTGTGACACCTCTGAGGTACCCTTAAGCAAGGTACTGTCCCCACACACTGCTCCCTGGGCACTGTGTTCATGGCTGCCCAGTGCTTCACTTGATGAATGGATTAAATGCAGAGAACAATTTCTGTGTGCTGTGCTGTGCTCAGGTGTGACAAATGGACACATTACGCTTTAAAGTGAAGGAGCCACCGAGTGTTCTGTAGGGGATTTCACAGAAGAAAGAATTAGGTTTGGAAAAGAGATCTGTGATGAAGCTGTTAAAGGCCTAAAGAAGCTTCACCTAGTATAACAGAACCAGAACAATTCAAGGGGTCTTCCTAGAGGATTTAAGTGTGTGGCTTCGCACTCAAATGTCTTATTTACAATAATGGTTCTCTAAAAGCATCCAGGTCAGGTTAATTATACAGTACATTATATTGCACAATTCACTGTGTTTTTCAGGAATAGAAAAAAAGAATAAAATAATGGAAGAAATATAAGAATACATAGACTATAAATAAAAGATTGAAAGTGCGGTTTTGGCAGCTTTTAAAACTACTATTGGTGCAGATCTGATACTGATGGGCAGTTTGTTCCAGCAGTAAGTAGCATAGTGACCAAACGCCAAAAAAGTGGTGCTTCTTTGCTGGAGTCAACTTCACTGGAAAGTCATTCAGTTTGTACCCCAGTAAAAATGTGGTTCTGTGGTAAAGAACCTTCCAGCTAATGGTCCAGTCAAGCTCTGGCTGGAAGAAATTTCCAGCTCATGGCCCAATCAAACAGTGTCTTTTACCTTATTTTCTGTATGTTTATATAAAGTACAATATATATATATATATTTGATTTAGTTTATTATACCCAATTGAATCCCATGGGGAATCCCAATCCCAAAAGGTAAAGCTGCAGTTTCCTTTGAAATGAAAAGGTTAGACATTCTTTTTCAGACATGCTAACACACATTTAAATCAAAAGTAAAAATTGAGATATTTCTTGCACATTACGCAGTCTGGCTAATTATACAAAGCCGTGTCTTTCCAAAGCGCTGCAGCCATCTGGCAACACCAACGCAGCTGAGGTGTCCAAAATAGAGCCATCCTAGTGTAGGCTCCTAAGGCTGAAGGGCTATTTTTGTTGTTTATTTGTGGCTTATTTATTTATTTAGCCTGTTCGTTGTTGCTGTTAAGTGCTGTTACTGAACATTAAAGAGCAAAAAGGTTGAAGGTTTCTGTAACTCTCCTGAGCTCTCTCACTCTGTTTTCTGCAGAGATGGGACCTGACATTTGAAGTATTTAGGGGCAAACTATATTGGGATCTCAGAAACCAAGATCAAGAGACAATCTATAAAAAACCTTAAACTTGAGCCATACAAGGAAAAACCAGGAAAGATGTGTAGTTTATCCAAGACATTTGTCCACTGTTAACATCCCACAGTGCACCTACAAACACAAGTGACAGCTGTGTACCCAGCTGTGATTATGCATCCCACAGGTCTTTGCAGTTTATGCCAGAAATGAATCAAAGGTGTCAGTGATTCCAGCGTTCATCTTAAATATCATCTTGTAATCAAAGCTGCAATTTTTCCTTATTAGTTCATGTCCCTACTCATATGAAGCTCAGGGTATTATACCACACCTTTTAAAGGACTACATTCTCAACCTGCATTCTTCCTTTACAATGGATTTGCCCGCCTTTGAAAAATGTTCTGATTTTTTTACACCAGCAGGAGAAACAAAATACTACATATAGTGTATGTTTGTGTATTTGCACAGAGCTTACTTTTTTCTTTTTCATTTAGGTCTGTACATTTAGTGATTTAATTTTTAATAATTTAACAATCTAATACCTCAAACAAATTTTCTGGAGAAGGAAAACACATTTTTAACATGTAATGGAAGTTGTAAATGTAAAACTGTTTAATTCAAATGAATTTTAGACCATTTGTGTTGGTCTGGTCATTACAAAATTTTGGCATAATGCAAAGGGCAAATGGTGCTTTCAAATTATGTAAAAGGATGATGCAGTATGTCTTTCTTCATCTTCATCTTCAAATTGTGTCTTTGGGCCTTGATGCATAACAGACATTCCAACTTGGATCTTCAAAGCCAAAAATGTTACTACACCTCTATAGTCATGGACTATAATCCAGATCATTTGGTTTTATTCTAGCAGTCTAACTAACCTATTACTCATCTAATTATGCCGGATAATACTATTCCCACCAGAATACAGTCCTGCATACTGATCCGTAACCAAACAGTGTACTTAACTAACAAAGTTGGCAGCAATGGTGAGTAGCCATGGAGCTAACATTGCAGTTAACAAACTGGATAACTTGTAAATGCCCAGTAATAAAGAAACCATATGCTCTCGATTGACTCTGCCATCCCTCTTTTGTGTGTTTATTCATAGCCAGTGGAGGAAAATGTTAAAAGCTTTGTGATTAGACTAAATAAGCATTTGCTCAGTTTTGGATCTTACTAGCTGCTGCATGAAAGGCCTCTTCAATGGTCAAACCAGCCAGAGCAACAATGCCATTTGTTGAAGGAGCAAGTTTTGTCAGTTAGAACTTGTTTTCACCCTCTGCAATCAACAAGACAAAAGTACTCATTGTGGTAAATGTAGTTGTTTGGAATTAACTGACTCTTTGACTATTGGTCATTGTGGTAGTGTGACTAGGCCTGAGTAATACCAGAGACTTTATAAAAGAGGAGGGCGTTCACTGATCACCGGGTCATCTCATAGCACTCAGTATGTTGTGTGTTTTGGGAGATAGTGTGTGTGTGGTCACGTTACACTAAAGTCGCTGTTGGTGTCATGGCCTTGTGTCCCAATACTTCTGTCCATATAGTGTATTTTATATTAAGCTGAGGCAGTAATGAATATTTACTACCAAAATAATATAGATTAGCACTACAGAAATCTTATACAGAACTGAAAAAATATATTTAGCTGCCTTATAGCTTCTAGTTTCTCGTAACATTACCGCAGTTCTTTTAGAGATTGCATGTGAGATTTGGGATGGGGTTTAAAATATTAAGTTTGGCTGTCTTAATTTGAAAGTGTGGTGGGAGATGCACTCCATGGCAGACCGCTAGCAAAAGATTAGGGTGAAGTAACCAGATCCTGGGCTCATTACTCTTTCAGCAGGCCATTAAACACAGAAAGTTTCAGTCTGAAGCAATTGCCACTGTTTAAAATGCACTGAAGTGAGGTGATGAAGTGGAGCAGATGTGTTTTATGGGTGGGTGTGGTGCAGGTTGATGTGCCATTCTATTAATCATTTCTACCGTTTGTACTCATTAGTTACGTGTTGCATGGCTCCTTATTTCCTGTGTGGTCTGTTAATTGTTAGTCTGTTAATTACCACTGAGAACATGTTAGTATGGAGTTTATATTTAGTACTGTGCTCTCCTGCCATGCTCAGGGTGAAGTAGGTCAAAGATGAAGAAATTATGGTCTTATTGTCTTATGACATGTATCTTATCAAGTTCTAGCATTTAGGCCTTACCCTGCTATTCAAAATACATCACTGTAAGTATTTTGAATATCCACCTCAGACACACCGTAATGCTTCCAGCATGACTTACCCCAGTGCACAAAGCAAGGTCCATAAAGACCTGGTTGGATGAGTTAAGTGTAGAAGAACTTCACTGGCCTCAACTCCATCCAACACCCTTGGGATGAACTGGAATGGCGAGCCAGGCCTTCTCATCCAACATCAGTGTCTGACCTCATAAATGCTCTTGTTACGGCCGAGAATCAGCAAACAGACAAAAGTTCTTTGCTCAAAACAAAAGATTTATTTCGTCTGCAGAAGGTGAGAGTTTTCCCAGGGTGTTGGGGCAGTCCGAACATAGGCAGCTCTCCTGAACATCACATCCTTCGATGCCAATATTTATACACAGAAACCATTTTAGTCACTTATCGCCCAAAGTTGTGTCCAGGGGGCTTTTGTGCGTCAAGACCCGCAATAAGCTCCTCTTAACACCCCGAGTTGCGCCCAAGAAGCGCCAATGTTAGCCCTTACAGAAAATAGACCCCTGCAGTCAACCTTGTGCTGTGTCTCCTTGTCCCAGACAAATTTAGATAAGCTTAAGAACCCTCAGCACTTCAGCTTGGAAATCGGTGTTTATACAAAATAACAATTCTAAGAAAATCATGTTCTTTGCACTATTGGCCTCAGGAACACAACCCCTGGTAGCCTAGTGGTTAGGGTATTCGCCCTGCGATCAGAAATTCCAGGTTCAATTCCAAGACCACTAGGCACCGCTGAGGTACCCTGAGCAAGGTACCGTCCCCACACACTGCTCCCCGGGCACCGTGTTCCTGGCTGCCCCCTGCTTCACTTGGTGAATGGGTTAAATGCAGAGGAAGAATTTCGTGCTGTTCACACTGTGTGCTGTGGTGTGTTCATGTATGACAGAATTTTCACTTTCACTTAATGATCTTGTCAGTGAAATCCCCTTACCAAGAATGAATCATCAGGAATCATCTGAAATAAGAATCATTTTGCTGAATATACTGATGTTCTCCTTATAATATATACGATTGCAAAAGGACATATGGGATTTTCCATTACACTCTACAGAATGAATGGAAACAAATTCCCACAGAAACTCCAAAATCTTGTGAAAAGCCTTCCAAGAAGTGTGGAAGCTTTTTAACTGCAAGGGCGCAGGGGGAATATATTAAAGTCTATGTATTTGAATAGAATGCCATTAAAGTCCCTGTTGGTGTAATGGTCAGGCGTCCCAAAACTTTTCTCAGTGGTGTGTGTGTGTGTGTGTATAGAGGACAGCGTGGCCCTATAGAAAATGTAACACATCAACTGTTGTTGCGTTGGCAGATTGGTGAAAAATGATGAAATTACTTCTTAACTGCTCTGTGAAGACACTGTTGCAGCTCTTGATAAAGCTGGGTTTGGCTGCTAAATGCTGAGCTCGGCACCTCTGTTAATTAAGGAGTTTCTCGCATCGTCAGCGCAGCTCTCAAAGTTGATTCACACAGAGGTGAAGAAATAAGCGGACTGGGGTATTGCCTGTTTCACAGATCAGTCTTAGCACTACAGTTAGTGTTACCGCATAGTGTCAGTGCAGGTGAGTGCTGGACAGAACAACAACATGCAGAACCAGGATTTTCTGTTCTGTTTTTTGATTCCAATTCTTGCTTGTGAACCAAATCATGACGTCCCGAAACAGGTGCTTATAATATTTGTAGTGACGTACAATAGAATGAATAAACATTTTTGTCGCACTGTAGCAAGGAAACAGCCAATAATAGTTTATCGGGGGTATTATGATCTAAATCCGTTATAATGCAGCTGTCACGGTTCGGCCAGTGGCCGGTGAGGGCCACTGCTTTTCAGTTGTTTTTTCTGTTTGCTCATGTTTTAGGGCCTTTTATGCTTGTCTGTTTTTGTTCTGTGGTCACGTGCTTTGGGTCTCAGTTGGCTTGTGTTTACCCCTGATCACTGTCTGTATTTAGGTTCCATTTTGTGTTACTCTCACTGTCAGTCCATCACCCTTATCACCCTGTTTCTGTTCCTGATCCGTACACGATTAAAGAATGCACAGAATGGATTCCTGCCTGTCTGTCTGTCGTCTTTGGGAAACATCACGGCAGCGGGTTCACCCCACAGCCGTGACAGCAGCATGTACAATGTTTCTTTATAATAGGTGGCTCAATGTTTTTTCACATCATGACATAAAAACGTAAGAATGTGTCAATCTGAATATATCTGTGTCCTGAATAGTTTTATTTATAATCATGTGTTTTTGTTCTAATAAAATACCAATAAAATGTGTTTTTTCTGTCATTCCCCATTATCTTAACAGTGATCCCCAGAATGATGATGTTATGATGGTCAGACCATAGTATATTATAGACACCGTCTATTCCAGAGCTTTAATGTTTGTTTTAGTAGATTTGTCACGGAGCCATCCGTGTGACGGAGCCATCATTTTCTTTTCCAAACTATTAAAAATGTTACTTGCACCATGGACTCAAACCGTTGATCTTCTGATTCGGAGGCCGACACTTTACCGCTACACCATGAACTCGCCTTCTCTGACCAAGCCAGTTATGGGTAAAGACCGCTGAAAGTACTTGTAGCTTGAGTTCATGGGCTGATTAGTTAGAATGAAACTGCAACAAACAGGGGCATGTGTCTTTCGTTTATAGCTGAAGTCTGAATAACTGAATAACTTGAAGTCTGCAAGGGATATTAATGGACATTGGAAGCATGCATATTTCAAAAACTGTAGAAGAAGAGGCACCAAATTCGAAAGAAAAGAATAATTATGAAGTAGTAATAAAGAATCATAATAATTACATTAAGTCAGGATACCTAGTAGTAGTAAACTAATAATTTAACTATTAATGCTGCGGGTGTAGTGCACTGACCAAACCTGCATTCTTCTAATGTTTTAATAACTTGTTTATTTTAGATGAATGTTCATATTTATTCTGACTATATAATGTTTAACAGGCAAAAATGCCTGTTTCTGCCTAGATGGATATTTTTAAAAACTTTTCTTCGCTGCCTAACCGTATGTGTGGCTTTGTCTGCGCTGACAATATCAATCTGTTTTATTTCGTGACGTGAAGCTTAGACTGTCCCTGACCCCCCTGCGGAGCTGGACACCACTGTTCCGCTTTAATTTGGCCCAGTTTAAAAAAGTGTCATCAAGGCCAAACCCGGTCAGAGAACAGAGCCGCTGTAACGGCTGGTGGGAAAAACGGAATGACAGTGACGGTGATTTATTGAACAGCTAATGGCTCATACCGGATTTGTGATGGGGTTAGAGTTGCGGTTCTACTTTGATTTTTTTTTTTAGGCAGAGCGTGTCCATTGAGACTCTGACATCTAACATAACATAAAACATGTTTCAGTTACAAATGTCAGGGGAAAGTGGTGTTACTCTGAAGGGGTGTGAAATGAGTGCGAGATATAAGAAGCTTTGGAGGGAAAGATAATGGAGAGAGAAATATGAGAGAAAGGGAGGGGGAGAGAGTGAGCAAGAGAAAAAGGAAAAAAGAGAGAGGAACAGTGAGCTAAAGTTGGAGAGAGATAAGAAAGGGAAATGGTTTACAAATTCAGAATTACCTTAAAATTTATGTACCAAATGTGCTTCTTTAGTTTGATATTGGAGCTTGTGAGGCTAATGTTCCTAATAAACTCAATAGTCGAATAGTAGAAGTCAAATCATTTCTATAAACTAAATCCAGCTCTTTGTTAAATTGACACTGGCTGCTGGTTAAGCTTTAGGACACAGTATGACTTGCTGTGAGCTGTTGAACTAAACTAAATCTGTGCCACCTTAATGAAGAGCTGGATGTGGTTTCAAGTTTTGAGCATGTATTTACAGAATTGGTTTGAGTAACTGTGGAAAAACAGTATAAGAGAAGGTACTGAACACTCCACATAACACAAGAATGTCTGATAGAAGGAACCAAAGAAGAACGAGAAGGAGTCACATTTATACCCAGTGAGCATGAGACTGAAACACAGCTGTGAAGGATGCAGTTTGGTAGTAGGGTCATTGTGACCGCTGGCTTTGGTTATTAAAAATCAAGCTCCTCTACTTATCAAGACCGGAGCAGTTCAGCAGATGGTCTGGAGGTTAGGGAGTTGCCCCTGCGATCAGAAGGTCGTTGGTTTGAAGGGTACCTAGTGGCACCACTGAGGTACCCTTGAGCAAGGGACGGTCCTCACTCGCTGCTTCACTAGGGTTAACGGGTGACATGCAGAGAACAATTTCATGCTGTTCACACTGTGTGCTGTGGGGAGTTCACATATGACAAATGGACAATTTACACTGGCACTTACTCATAGGTCAAGACTTATGTATAATGGACAGTTATTTTCAGTACATTCGGCAAAGCTTTTCCATTAAAATACTCAACTAAGTTTGCTCAGTCTGTGCCACCTTAATGAAGAGCTGAATGTGGCCTGAGTAGGTCAAGAGACATTTTGGAGGTTTATTTACAGAAATTATTTAGGTGACTATAGACTTCGTGTCTGTTTGAAAATGGAACTACAAGGTTAACATTGCTAACAAACAGTGGACTCAGGTAACTCTTGGCTTACCAACTAAATTGGGTAGCCTTTAGCCACATTATTCCGTTAAGATTAAAATGAACAGAAAGGGCCCATGAGTGTGCAACTGTATGTTTGCCCCATGATTAGGGAATCATGAGTTCGATCACAGGTGGTGCTGTAGCCACACATAGCCAGGAGGCCAAGAGAGTACAGTTAGCTTTGCAGTCTCTGGATGGGAATGATGGCCACGACTCTTGTCTCAATAAGTCAGTAAATTGATATGTAAATGTAATTAATATTCATAATAAATGTAGTCGCTATGATGATAATGATTTATTAATATTACTGTTGTTTAATAATAGCAATAAGTAATAAATAAATTATATCTAAATTATGCACTTAAGCTCAAAACGAAATAAGTCCTTCACAACACAGGAACAGGTTCCAGAACACAGAAGTCTGTCCACTCCCAGTAGGACTAAAGCTTGAGGGAGGGGTGCAGATGTCCCGAGTCACCCTAGATACTTTTAGGCTCACTCACAATGGTGGCCATCAAGGTTGGTCTGCTGCCTGTGGACCCGTTGTAGGTGCGAGCCTTCTCACCGATTTCAGCCTGTAGAGGCAGAGGGGAGACAGAGAGAGAGAGCAGACTATCATGTCTGCGGTGCCTGCCTTGGGGAAGCCTTAGCCTAGCGGAGTTTCCCTCTGGACTCCAGTCCACGTTCTAACTGCCACTTGATGGGAGGCAGGAAGAGCTGGACTGACCAGGCAGAAGTCCTTGTTCCCTTCGTCCTACACAAGCTGAACTCACACGGACATAACTAGGATAGAAACTTGGTGACCGCACACACTCTCTCCAGACCAGCTAGCTTTTAAGCTGCGTCACGCAGAGAGGCTTGACACAAACAACCAATCACGAGACGGAAACTATTACTCTAAACTCAGAGACACTTAACATGAACACAAGACAGATGTGCCTTTAAATAAGTGCCTTGCAACTCAGCTGACTCAAGTGCAGAGCCCCCAGCTTTTACAGCCGGGTTGTCCTGACACCGAGTCCAGACAACACATGACGTCACAAAGATAGGACAAGATGTGTGCATTTAATTTTCCAGGGATTTGCCCACTGGGGGCGTGACAGAGGCGGCCTGGACAAGACAACTGCTAAGGGATAACAGGTTGAGCAGGGCAGAGCCATGCCCCAAGATTCAGAGCAGGATCTTATTAACGGAGCGCTTCAACACATAATTTCCCTTAAGAACCCACTGCAAATTATCCTCCTGCCCTGCAGCTTAGTGCGGATGACAGAGTTAAGGTGAGAAATTATGTCTCTGATTAAAAGGCTGCTAATGACGTAAGTCTATATACTCTGGATTTCTTCTGCAAGAAACTGCCATTCAACAGGGAGGAAGACATCCTTTGCAATTCAGCTATGTTGGCATACCAAATTAGCATGTATTTCAAACCAAGTATGGTCTCCCTAAACGTATTTAATTATTTCATGTAAGAGAGAGCGCAAAGCCAAACAAGCTCATCTCTCTCTCTCTCTCTCTACCCGTTAGGCCACCACCACTTCATTGCAAATCTATTTTGGGGGGCTAAAACAATGTTTAGCATTCCCATCAGGTAGTAGGAAGTTAGTAAGCAAACTAATTAGCTATCTATTGATACTTTTGTTAATTTTGTGTTACAAATAAACATAGAAACACTATTTTTAAGTTCACTGAAGCACTGTGCAAATGGCATGCCTCCATCATGTTGCTTACTTACCTCAGACTTGCTAATGTGATTTCTGACACTATGACATAAGAAGATAAGAAAGAACTTTATTTATCCCGAAGGATATTCTTGTGTCTTTAGCATGCTCAGTAAAAAACAATAAACAATTGTGCATCACAATGACAAGAACATTATTGTTACAATTTAACACTGAAATTGCTGGGTGTAAGGATTTAATCTGCAGCAGGCATGTAGTGCCAAATGGTTTCTGAAAGCGACCTAGTATTAATGCAGTAAAAATAAATGCAATGGTTGCCTATTTGGTAGGATACTTGCCTCTGGACCAAGAGGTTGTGGGTTCGCATCCTACCTTCAGTATACCACCACTGGGTTCCTGAGCAAGACCTTTAACCCAAGTTGCTCCAGGTTGGAATCATGTGCATTATTTTTTTGCTTGTTAACTATGTCGGCCGCATAACTTGCAAGACTAAAGAAAAAAAAGCCATGGGCACTTACCCTCTTAACTTCAGACACCAAACATGTTTTGGCTGCTGACTTTTGAGAGGATGACTGTATCAAGGTCATTTTGAACAGACTATTCCTTTAACTGATATATCATTCAGATGTATAACTGGACATAAAGTGATTTATACAGCAGAAGGCCTCCTGGCTTGTTTGACGGATTGGCTTTCTGGGCTTTGTCTGAACTGCCTTTGTGTCCGCGACTTAATCACAATAGCAGATTATGCTAGATCTTGCGTGCGGAGTGTGAAACACACAATGGTGTCATCCCCTCCCCTCGCCACACACTGAAAGATACTCTCTGCAAGTCGTCTGGATTTAGTAAATGGACCCCCAAAACACATTCACTCACACACACATGCGCACGCACCATTCAAACCACAACAAAGCCCTGTTTAGCCCAGTGCTGACTCTGTTTGAAAGAATCATTTTGTACAATAATAGCCAGCACCACTCTAGTGGAGGATGAGAAACAAATGCTTACGGCCATCTGATTGCACTCTCTGACCACTAGGCCACCAGCCACCCTGAGCTATGCATAGGGCTATGCACAGTTTGTGTAATAAGTTGCTTTTGGTTCATTAGGGTCCTTAAACAGTGCTTTTATAATGTTCATACACTGAGCAGGGAATGTGGGTTCAGGGGTTACCTATGAAGTGAAACCTTTGTTCATTACTCCTTACACAGTTTGAAGTTCCCTTCAGATTGAACATTTTAACTCAGTTTTACGACATCTGAGTCTGTGTACAGTAAACCCCCACTTTAACATGGATCAGCAGTCGCGGTTTCAGTCCAACACAGATTTTTTTGAGAACTGAACTAATAATTGTTCGCTGAAACTCCTGCACTACCGCAGAACCTGCAGATATCCTCCGCATTTTTTGCTTTTGTGATGCTCGGACCTTGTCCGCTACGCTCTCTAGTACGGGCTTGCTAAGCACCACGCCCAAACATAAACAACCAGCATGAGGACGAGGGGGTGTGGCAGACAAGGCCCAGCATTTTTGTTTTTTGTTTTTTTCGAAAAATTATTAAGAAAAATAAAATGTACTAATTTTGTAACATAAATATTAAGGTAAATTCAGCTACATTGCTATATAAAAATAACTATAAATGGTTTTATACTGTCAAGAGAACATAAAGAAAGCGTGAAATTTGAAAGTAACCAATCCGAGAACACTATTTATTTCTACTTGCTGCTGTTTGACACAAGTGTGGCAGCTGCAGAGCAGAATTTCCTCCGTGGAGTGTCTTGAGTGTTCTCGTGTTTTTCGTTTTGTTCTTCTTAAAGCCCTGTATTTTTATAACTGTAAATAATTGTATTTACCTGCTTATACCAAAGACAGTTACAGCAAATACCAAAGAAAACGCGCATGCATGAATTACAGTACAGTCTATACAGAGAGAACATCTGTATTTACATACTTTATTAAATCGATCACTGCAATTGGCACCCATTGTGAGCACATATTGTGATCACATGAAGGCAAGTTTTGTTCTCCATCTGGCCCACCCCTGTTTACATGAGGCTGGATCATCTATCAAAAGCTTCCCACTAACAACCCACACATTCACGTTCGGCTGCCCCAAATAAGCCTGGGTGATTAGGACTACTTAACAGAGCCAAGTGGACTTCAATGAGTCTGTTTGAAGGCGTGGGCACGTGCATTTTGTGAATGAATCCTGCTGATCTAGGACTGTGTTAGGCCCCAGTTTACTAAGGCCTGCTAACACAGCAATACACCACCACACACGGGTCTTCCCTTTGTGTTCAGTTATACAATATGGGTATATTTAGCTGCAGCACTCAACTTCGTGTTAATCAGTGTCTTCCTTGGTACGAAGAGAAGCCTTTGACTAATTAATGACTGGACTATTGATCAAAGCTCCTACTGAAACTCTTTTGGCTAAAAAATGCTGATGATTGCTGACATTATGATGAGATATGTTTAAAAGATTTAACTGTGAAAATTTGTTCTTGTTCAGCAAAATCGTGCTCAAAGTTCAAAAGACAGGGTGTTCTCTGGTTACAACACCGGTTTGTTCCTACAACAGTGACGTAACCTGAGTTTTGGTGTCCAAACGCACCCTAACCTAAGTCACTTACCGATCCCAACACAGATCCTCAGGGGGGCGCTGGAGATTGCAGGGGGTGCACACAATTTTGTCTGCACTGAGTTTTCCAAAAGTATTTGTAGACATTAAGGCCTCGTCCACACGGACGTTTGAAATGAACGCGCTCTGAACGCCATAGACGTTTCTGTGGCGTTTGGTAGCGACGCTTGATCGACGTCAGCAAGGCGTTCGACTGGCGTTAGTCTGACGCCGTTTAACGCCA
>JBBPDC010042766.1:0-11723 GCA_037974485.1 Hemigrammopetersius urotaenia | reverse complement strand
TTTTTCTTCTGCAGAAACTGCCCGGGCGGAGACTGATGAAGCCTCAATAAACGCCTGTAATTCCCGAACTCAGAGTCTGACTTCATTCCTTCTAGAACCTCGAAAAAATTCTTCTACAGTATCAGTCGCCATGACGCACACACCTCTCCGGACTCTCGTGGCTCGCGCCGCAACTGCTCCGACCCGCACACAGCCTGGGTATCAGTCGCCATGACGCGCTCCTTCTCTCGCCGCTGCCCCTCGTCGAGCCCCGCTCTTTCCGCGGCAGCTCCTCGACGGCTTGGCAGGTCTCTTAGCCGTCTCCCTCACGGCTCGCTTGGCTCTTTTTCTCCAGACCAGCAACGTGTCCCGCTCCGTCTCTCACGGCAACACACTCTCTGGCCTGGGGTCTCTCGCTTCTGCTGAACTCGGCGGCTCTGCCTCGCCGGCCA
This sequence comes from Hemigrammopetersius urotaenia, assembly GCA_037974485.1. NCBI lineage: Eukaryota > Metazoa > Chordata > Actinopteri > Characiformes > Alestidae > Hemigrammopetersius > Hemigrammopetersius urotaenia. The sequence goes on along the minus strand of JBBPDC010042766.1, from coordinate 11,292 downwards.
TGAGTCTCTCCGGGGGCACCTAGCGTTCCCAGCCTCTGGCCTCCTCCCTGGCACCGCTGCTCACCTCTCTCACTCTCTGGCGCCTCTGCCTCTCAGTGGCGTGCAGCAGTGGTCCTCGACTCTCTGAGCGTGCAGGTCTCCGCCGCGTCCCCTCCAGCCTGGCACCGAGTTCTTCTCCGAGGTCTTGTTCCTGGAGGGCGTCGTCCTCCTTCTGAAGCGCGCCTTTATCCCACTTCTGACACCAATGTGGCGACTTGAGCAGCGGAAGGAGGTGAGACGACACGCACGGAACTTGTCTTTGCCTCGTTCTTTATTTTACACACAACAGCACGTACAGACTCACACAAAACCCCAGACTCGGCCACGGGAGCAGCAGCACACACAGCCCCACGCTACTCCCAGGCTCTCCTTCTCTCTCACGCTACCAGCTCACCCTTGCTCCTCCATCTCTCCGTCTCTCGGGACCGCCCTTCCCCTTTATACCCCCCTGGGAAAAGGCCGCCAGTCACCATGGCGATGAGCCACAGGTGCGTGCTTTATTAAAATACCAAATCATGCACAATGATTGTGTGTTTCCTTACATTGGTTGCTGCATATCAAGATTCAGACAAGAAGAGACTTTGAAAAGCAGGGAAGTCGTGTGGCACTTTATTTACTCATAATACATATCCTTTTATGAAAATTTGAGTTTACACAGGTTATCTCAGGCAGTAGTAGCATTTGTCCATAATATTTCACATTGCTTTCTGTCATGCACACCAGTCTGCGCACTGGATCGCAGAAGTGATGCACATCATTGGATATGTAAACAAGGAAGCAGGTAGGTACCAGTGCTCAGTCATTAAGTCTCATGACCTCTCTGACTCAACTTCAACCCAACTAGTGCCATGAGTACTCTGGTCTTCTCTACCTTTACATACTCTGTGTGTGTGAGAATGCGGCTTCCCAGTGGGAATCTCAATTCTCAAATGTTGTTAGGACAAGGTGCGTAGTCTTAAATAGAAATCTTAAACCTGTCCAGCTTATTGTCAGTTTGTACACCCAGGTATTTGTAGTCCTTCCAGCTGTTACTGTGAGTACTCCAGTTGTTTCTCTTTTGACCAATCGCTCACTGATTTTTGAGTTTCAGTCCCAACGTTACCCCTCAGATAGAGCCTGGATTGCACTTCTCACCTCCCTCCTCACCGGGCAGGCAGCTGAGTGGGCTACGGCAGTCTTGAGAGCCGACAGCGACACCGCTCACTTCTATGCTGAGTTCACTCGTCAACTTCCAGTATCCTGAGAGCGAGGTGGTGGTTGATTCTAGACTCTATCATCTCTACAGGGAGATAGACCAGTCAGTCGCTATACCGCAGAGTTTAGAACACAACTTCCGCTCTGTGGACGGCCTATTACGAGGGCCTCTCTTCCAAGTAGAAGAGTGAGCTGGCAGCATTTCTATCTGTGATTTATCCGGGGCTTCAGTTCACCTGCAACACCTCTTACTGCTCTCACCAAACCCAAGACCCTTCCATCTCACCCAAGAAGCCATCAATGCCTTCAACCACCTATGTCAACTCTTCACCATGGCTCCCATTCTACTTCTACTATCCTGATCATGCCAAACCATTTGTTGTTGAGGTGGACGCCTCTGATGTGTGCGTAGGAGCCGTCCTCTCACAACAAGGTCCAGACCAGAAACTACACCCCTGCAGTTTCTTCTCCAGGATATTCAATCCCATGCAGCAACATTACGGGGTGGGGGGACCGTGAGTTGTTAGCCATCAAGTGGAGGAATGGTGTCACTGGCTCCAGTGCCGTATGAACGGACCACCAGAACCTCATCACCATCAAACTCACCAAACAGCTCAACCCCAGACAGGTGCGTTGGGCCTTGTTCTTTGAACAGTTCGATTTTAAAATCTCCTACCGCCCAGGGTCCACGAACACCAAGGCTGATGCCCTCACACGCCAACTTCAGGCTGAGAGTCCCCGGGCAGACCCTGCGCCTGTCCTGCTGTCTCACGTCATCTTGGCTCCTCTCTAATGGGGGTTGGAAGACAGGGTCCACCAGGAACAGGCCTTGGAGGCTCAACCAGCTGACACACCATCAGGTAAACTTTATGTAACTGTTGCAGTGCGCCAGGAAGCCCTTCAATGGGCCCATGCTTCCGCCCTGGCTGGTCACCCGGGTGTCGCTCGCACTACCACTCTCCTTCAAAGAGCCTTCTGGTGGCCAACAATGAACAACGACGTAAATGGTTATGTCCAGGCCTGTACCCTCTGCACCAGTCAGGAGCACCAACACGGCTTCCAGTGGAGAACTTCAGCCTCTTCCAGTTCCACGCTGCCCGTGGTCCCACATCACCCTGGACTTCATCACGCGTCTTCCTGGAGTCCCAAGGTAAAGACATTATTCTTACCATTGTGGATCGGTTCTCCAAGGCTGTTCACTTCATGGTCCTGACCAGACTGCCCTCTGCCAATGACACAGCAGAACTTATCATTGTTCCATTTGTTCCATAGTCCATTTGCATGGGTTCCCTAAGGACATAGTCTTGGACAGAGGGCCCCAGTTCACCGCAAAGTTCTGGATGACCTTCTGTCGTCTGATCAATGCCACCACCAATCTCACATCTGGGTACCATCCCCAGACAAATGGTCAGATGGAGCGGACCAACCATCAACTGGAGCACTCCCTCCATTGCTTCGTGGAGGGGGTGGGGGGTTACTCTCATGCACACCAGAGCATGACATCAATCGGCATCGGAAATGACTCACGCCATGGTATATTAATAGGAAGTAGGTAGATGTCTGCACACAGACACTGAAGTGTCTGCTTCATGTTTCCCTTGTCCTTCAAACCAACTTATCTCATCGGTACCGTGAGTACTCTCGCTCTTCAGAGCTCTTTATATACCTTTCTGCGTGTGTGTGAGCACGCAGATTCATTGGTGTGAATCCTTCCTCCTTACGCACAGAGCATTTTCAGATTAACTGCATGGTTTACCAGCTCGCTCGTGTTCTTCTGCGTTTGGGCTCTTCCACTGCGCTACATTTGGCCAAAATCACCAGTCGTTCAGGGCTATCGTGTGACAATGTTTTCTGCATGCGCTGAACAAAATACAGAATGTTTTCAATACACTTCAAGAAGTCTTGCTCATTAAAAGACAGCATTAAGATAAACTGGAAGAATTTCATTGATTAGCTGTGTACACTATTTTAGCTTCTGTCGGAAACACTTCACTAATACACAATAACTCATTTAAAGACAGTCATAGTTTATTTTATGATAATTTTTGTTACTTACACATATGGGGAAGCATCAGCATGGGTATATAGAAAAAGAACATTTTGGTTTCACTACGACCCTGCAGTTGTTCTAAAGTTATATGTAATATGATGGAATCAAATCAATTAATGTTGCATAACCTGACATAAGATTACATGGACATTCATGTCAGAAATTCAAGACTTTTAGCTACAGAAACAAAGCTCACACACAATATACCTTGCTCTGCCCCCTGAGCATTTCTATCCCATTGCCCAATATTGATGTTTCAGCTCAACTAAATATTTTCTGGAGGATTGTTTTACCGACATACTGCAGATCCACAAAAAGGAAAGTCTGAAGTTGAGACTTATGTCCAAGCAAAACTGTAAGCTTTTTTAACGAGTTAATCCACTATTTTGCACATAGCTAGAGGGGATGTTACTTATGTAAGTTGTAGTTGATTCCATATTTCCCAGCAGAGATCAGTCTTTATCTCTTCACGGGTGAAATCCAGAGGCAAAGATGAGTAGGCTGTGCAGTTTTAACTCAGTCAACCTGAAAGACAATGTAACCTTCAGTTAGAATCAAGTTGGGCGACTATAACATCATAATGCTTTTTTACAATTAATGCTGTATTCAAGTTGGCTGGGAAATGGAAAGTCAAAGCATGAAATTACACTGAAGTTCTCTTCTTCTCTATGCTAATGTAGATACTCATGGCCTCAGTGCTGACTGAGATTCATTGGCCTGTCATGGTTTGCCACTCCAGTCTCCTCCAAAATTGCTCTCTGAGAGACCTTCACCCTCTCTCAGGTCTGCACATCATTCTCAAATAGTGTTGCTTCTTCCTTCAATTCAAGATAGTATTCCAGTAAATATTTATTCATGCATTTTCCAGCCTTACCACAGAGCACTGGCTAGTTTTCCACTGATGACTGGTTTGTATGTTTGCTCCATATTACTTAATTGAATTAATATCATAACGTCACAAACATAGTGTCAACAAGATGATGTCAGTCTGTAGCTACTGGAAAATGTAGCAAACATTTGTAGCAAAAACCCATGGTTTTACAGCATAAAAAAATATACACTATGAAGACATACCGTGTGTAAAAAATGACAAAATAGCCATATTTGTTGGTTAATTTTGCACATAGACTGATAAAACAAGCAAAACAGCCACAGTATGAATACGGCTGATGACCAGGAGTCACATAATTACCAGGTTTTACAGGTTTTATATAGTACCAGATTTTACAGGTTTTAGATAGTACTTTAAAGAATTCTATATGGCATCAAAACGTTTTTAACCAACTATATACAGCAGTATCTTGATCAAAGAGAAGAATCATTTAAATATACAAAAAAACATTTGTGCGTTCAAAGACGGTTCTATGTGTAGATGCTGTGTTTACTAAAGAACTCTTGAAGAAGTGTAGGTGATATGGATGGCTGGTTAAACATTGAGTCGTCAGTTTATGTACACAGAACTATACTGCTCAAAAAAATAAAGGGAACACTTAAACGACACAATGTAACTTCAAGTCAATCACAAGTCTGTGAAATCAAACTGTCCACTTAGGAGGCAACACTGATTTACAGTCTGCACTCTCTCAGTGACAATCAGACTTGCCTCCTAAGTGGATATATACTGTATATAAAGACAAGATAATTCTTCCAGATAATCAGCCAACTTGCAGGGCATTATGAGGCAGAAATTGTTTTGCAACAATTTTATCAAAACAAAAACTATATAATTCACTGCTTGTTAAGAACTATAAAAATGGCTCTGTAAATGTTAAGAAATGGAAGTCAGTAAATATACATTGAACAATTTCATGACATATCACCCTCGATAACTTTTTCATTTGAACCCTTGAGTCCTGCAGAAATGTTGACCAGATAATTAAAGATATTCATTCAAGATTCAAGAGAGTTTGTCAGCCCAGCCACATACACGGTACACAGAGGATAGAAATGGCATTCTCTGTACCAAATAGTGTCGTGTAAATAGAAAAAAAAAGGAAGGGACAAAAACTGCTGCAACATTACATGTATGGCAACATCATGTTTGGGTTTTCTGCCAATGTAATTGGAGTTGATGAATTAAGAAGTGTGTTTGATTGTCCAAGTTAACATGCTCACAAAAGCAGGAAAATTCATAGTCATAAAAAATGGATGCGTGGCTTAAATTATGCACCAGTCGTCTGTTCAGAAGGCAAGGAATGTTCCTTGTAATGGGGCACTTTTGAGTCAAGCGTGACCACGCTTGACCTTTATTTTCCTGATCCCACTGAGGATTTACGCACATTTCACCTTTTTGACCTATTTCAGTTTGAATGAAAATATAGAGTAGGATTCAATGATTGGCAAAAGTGGGACTTCAGGTAAAGTGGGATGAATGACCATCATGTGTGGATCTTTTAGTGACAGGGGTCAATTAAATGTGTCGATCACGATTCACATTTGCAATTACTAGGGGTGAATGGTTCTGACTGGTCAATACCAAAATGTTTGGTGTGGCCATTGGCATTTATGCAACATTAATACATTCTAACACAACTGCCATTTTCAAAGAGTTGATGCAAGATAATGCAAGGAACAGGAGCAGTGCTCTGCACATCACCACATCCCTTCTTATGTATACACAGGAAGCTCAGGAAAGTTCAGCTTCTTATTTCTACAAAAAAGTAATCAGAAAATGAACTGCTGAATCTTATCTCATCTTTTCATGTGACATCTTTATGTTTTGCACCAGACTTTGGGAAGTAGCATCAAAAAGAATACTGAGAAGTATATGTATCAGTAAAATGATAACAGGACCCATCCTTAGTAACTGGCATAAACCTGAAATTGGTCTGATTTCTCCAAGCACATGCTTAGTAGACTGGCAGACCAGATTACTTCTCAGTTAAATGAAACAGCACAGAGAGAAAAGAAAATGTAAAGGAGATGCATTAAGAGATTCAATAAAACGGGAGGAAATGGTTTGTTGCCCAACATTGATAAAATGTGCCATGGCCTAAAATATCAAAAAGATTTTATTGACTGTAGGGTTACAGAGTATATTTTTACAATGGTGTTGATTATGCGCTATTTGCATTATCAGAGATGTCAGTAGTGCATAATCAACACCATTGTAAAAATATACTCTGTAACCCTACAGAGTATATTTTTACAATGGTGTTGATTATGCGCTACTGACATCTCTGATAATGCAAATAGCTTCAACAGACAAATGATTCTTTAACCAATCACAGCTTCAGGTGTAATGGAGAGCGGCTTTAAATCTTAGCGCCCCGACATTTAATAATGGATCCAACTGCAGAGCATTGGATCGCTGATTCATCGGGAGCGATTCGATTCGGTGAACAAACCCCGAATTTGATTTTATTCGAGAGAAACTGAAGCCACGAGAAGCGACAAGGTTTACTGGCTGCGCTGAGGCAAAAGGCAAAAACACCTAGACTGTCGGGGCCTGAGCACTTTTACTCGGTGAGCCACCAAGGGGGAATTGAAGACAGGTGCTTCAGAATGCCTCAGGTAGCATACCAATCAGACAAAAATAAGAACAGAATTATAAGCTGAAACTGCCAGGGGCAAACTGGCCACGCCACTCAGAGAAAACTAAAAAACTCTCAACCAACACGGGGCTTGGCGTCGCAAAACACCAAACTCGATTGAGAGAGAGGAAGGGAGAAGGGACAGGAATGTTGCGAGTGAAAATGTGCTGGGTGCGTTTTTGAAAGTGTGTTTAGAGAAAATCTCAAGAGGAGCACTAAGGAAAATACTTGAGAACGCATGCAGTACCGACGTTTCTGGAGTCCTAGGCTCGTGAACCACAGACTCAGGTGAGTCAGGGTGTGAACGCCGGTTATAAAGGGCCGCACACAGGTGCAGCCGATGCCGGCTGATTGCGGGAGGGTGGCGGCCTTCGTTTTCTACTTCTACACGACGTGGTAATGCTACGTCTACGCCTGCTTGTCGGACTGGCAGAGACTGGCTGATTTGATTATTGATTTTTAATGCTTTATTGGAACAACACAGTAAAATACAGCAAATTAAATCACATAGCCACGTGAAGGAAATAAACGGACAGAGGAAGTCAGATCATCTGATCAATGTTGTGCTGAGGAGGCATAGCAGTCTGTCATGTTTTGAATTATTCCTAACTAAATTTAAAGATTTAATGAGTGTATCCATTTCTGAAGAAAACAGAGTGAAAGAGGGTTGCAATTTTTTACTTATGAACAAAAGTTTTACTTGCAAAATAAAGAGATAAAGGGCACGATAAAGTGTCCAGTCTGCGTTTGGTTTCAGCAAATTTGGCAAAGTGTTTTGAAACTGGTTCCAGGACAATTTAAAATATTGGTGGTTTGGCCACTAGAGGACGACAAAAATACACAGCATTCAAACCATTTAGGCTGATCAGCAGTTAGTCATTCCAACTTTTCTGCTGTGTCTACCTGCCACTTACTGCAAAATTCGGTATTGTTTTGTTCATAATGTCTACTTTTTTGTTTTAAGATGAGAGGGTTTCAAATATGTTACTTAACGTAAGATGAAAATAAAATTAAAATAAAATAAACAGGGCTAATCTGATGCTACTATAGCCATTTAATGTCCCCTTAAAATAAATCTGGCAGTTATCATCTAAAGCACGACCAACTCAACACACTCAACAAACAAACAAAAAACTGTATCAAGAAATGAACAAAATCAAATGTATTATTACTGGATACACTGGATGTTACGTTAGCATCAATTTAGCCCTGTTAAACTCCTTTACGTAAAGTACCAGTAAAGAATTTTAACCAATACACAATTAACTTACTTACCAACTTAAACAAACTCGCAGCATCAAGTGAATGCTGCAAATAGTAGTATCTAACAGCTCCTTACTTATTTTACTGCTTTTCATGCCCTTTGAAAAAATGTTTTATACCTACATAGTGGCAATTAGCAGCATTGATAGGACACCAGAGTCAAATTACATTCTGTTGATGAAAAAAATTAACACAATTCATATAAGGGAATTTGAATATTTTTAAATATGTTAAATATTAACAGGTAAATGTGTCTAGGTAAACACACAAACAATTACAATTACAGTCCGATATTTCTCTGCATCTTTTGTTAGTCCCCCAGCAGATCAGTAGTTTGGACCCCCATAGCTCATAACTACTTAGGTTATGAATAGTAGTTATCTGATCTGATGTCCAATAGGAAGCCATATGAGCCAATGAGACTTTTCATTTCAGACTTTCAGAAGTTTCTTTATTTCCACATGACAGCAATCGAGTCCAGCTGTTTGTCTGTACATGTGATCAAACGCAGTAAACTTCAAGAAAATACAATATGTGCAAAACACGAAAAGATTCATGTATGACAAATAACAAATGCATGAATGATTACTGTATAAAAATCTGAAAATACTAACTAAAATCAACAGATACTTTAGTGAGCTTCAAAGGCTCTCAATGAGGAGCACAAAAATAAAAGACAAAACCATGTCACTGAGCATAAAGCATCTTTCTTCTCTTGATCAAAGGCTGGTTAGCTTAAATGAACAAGGAAAAGGAGGAAAACTGTAAAATTGTTCATTAGGTCCTAAACACAAAAGGCTTTTTGACAGAGAGCCTCAAAAACTTGATAAAGGATAAGGGCCCTGAGTAATGAAATAAAAACCATTTTCAACATAATGAGATACAAACCAATGTAAAATGCTTCAAAATTCTCTATTCCTTCACACAGCTGATTTCAGTCGAGGCAGAAGGTGCTTAAGCCTTATTACACTTATTTGATTAAAGAATCCAAAAAAAGTTCCCTTATACTGTCAGTTCAGCCTACAGCATCTCAGCTGTGTTAAAGTCATAAAGAGCTTTTCACCCTGGTGCTGTTTTGATTAAGCAAAATACAGGACAGCCAATCAGAATAGGGTAATCATGAAAATAAAGAATAGCTACTTTCCAAAACCATTACACAATTTAAGGCTGTACCTTTGAATACACCTGAGAAATGCAGCCTTCTTTCTGTCAAGTTTTCAAGTACGCTACTGGAAAGAAAAAAAAAAAACGTGCCAGTAAAAGATCAATTAAAATATACTTTATGCTATTTTTTCAGTTGCAGCAACTCCATTTCCTTTTTTGTGCATCAAAACAATAACAACAGGAAACAATAGTTTTTAATTAGGACCATTTGTAAGTCATTAAATGTGCACAATGTCCAGCAACCACATCTAAAACAACAGTGCTGAACATAAAAGTGGCATTTGGTAGATGCCCTTATCCAGAGCGACTTACAGTCATTAGTGCCCCTGAACTAACTGAAGGTTATGGGGTGTTTCAGACATTTGCTTTTTTTTAAAAAACAAAACAAAAACGGCATTCTTTCTTTTGGGCAAGACTAAGATTCTCATTCTATATTTTTCAAATGTTTTTGGTGAACGAAAATGTAAGCTGAAATACTGTGCTGTATCCCTGAACTGAGAATAGAAAAAGATTAAAGTGCATCATCAAAAACAAGAGCTTCCCGATATACGCAACTTACCTCCTAAATTATTTTTCAAGCCCAAAGAATCAAATTTGGGGTGTCTTATAGACTTGACAGTACTTATTGTCAGCTTATGTGGGTTTAAGGAAATGTTTTAATGCTTTATTTGTTTGCTTCTCTTATATTGAACGTATGTGTAAGTTTGTTTATTAGGATTTTAACATTATACAAGTCAATAAACAATAACAGTAATAACAGTAAGGACACCATCAACAGAAATAAATATAATGATTTTAAAATAAAGAAATAGTGATAATTAAAATAAAAGTAAATAATAATAAAATAAAAATAAATAAATGGATATTCAAGTGTGTACTGTAGTATGTGTGTAAACTGTTCTGTGTAATATCATCTAGGGCTTTAAATTTCCTTACAATTAACTCACTCATCTAAGGGGAGGGTTTTCATTTTGCCAAAAAAGGAAACCATGGATCCCCAGTATTTATTAAATGTTGTATTTGATCCTCCAATGAAAAATTTAATTTTCTCCAGTTTCCAAAAAGTTATTAAATCTGACAACCATGCTGATGCTAGAGGCGTCTTCTAGCGTGTAGAGAGGCAAAAGAAAAGGCATTTTGAGCAATGTTTGATAGTATTATCTCATCTGCTGGTATTCCATATATAGCTATTTCGGCACTGGGCTTTACATCGAGTTTGAATGCTTTATTTAAGGTCTTAAAAGTAAATGTCCAAAAATGATCCAGTTTGGAACAAGACCAGAACATGTGTACAAAGTCGGCTTTGTCTAAACGACATCTATCACATATTTCTGTAGTATTGGGGTATATTTTAGAGAGTCTGGCTTTAGTATAATAAACCCGGTGGACAACTTTAAACTGAATTAGGCTCAAACGAGTACATGATGTGGTTCCGTTTACTTTTTGAAGAGCCTTATTCCAAAATTTGTCAGTCAATTCATATCCTAATTCTTTGGACCATTCTGACTTAATTTTTTCTATTGGTGTATTATGTATGGACATAATTGCATTATATATTTTGGAAATTTGGCCTTTAGATTGTTACGCTGTAACTGGCTGAGTTGGAAAACATGGGAGTTATTGATTGAATAAAATGTCTGATCTGGATATATCGAAACAAGTGAGATTGTTCTAGGTTGTATTTTTGAGATAGAGCATCAAAACTAGCAAAAATGTTGTTTATATAGAGATAGTTACATTTAACAAGACCTAGTTTCTGCAAATTCACAAAAGTGTGCTCTAACCGAGCTACAGCAAACAAATGATTACAAATGGGGCTTTGCATAGAAAAATGGTTTAGTTTAAACTTATGCCGGAATTGGGACCATATTTTAAGTGTAGAGAGGACCAATGGACATGATGTGTGTTTTGAGGGGGAGAAGGGAAGTTTTGTTGTTATCAATGCTGGGATTGATGAAGTACATTGACATGACTCTATTTTACACCATTCTGTCTCTGGAGACTGAAACCAATATATAATTTTTTGTATGTTTGCTGCCCAGTAATATC
>JBBPDC010042755.1:0-11724 GCA_037974485.1 Hemigrammopetersius urotaenia | reverse complement strand
GTTTGCTTGATCTGAATAAAAGTATCACAGCATGGAACCTTGGTCTCCGTTTCCGTCCGTGCTCCGAGGAAGCTCACGTCCGAGGGGGACTAGCGCCCATGGACGTGACAGGTCCATTGGTGAGGCACAGCTAACATTTATGACATTTATCATCTAGAGAGCTAGCTTGATTCATTTAGTATTAATAAGCCAGCTAGTCAAATAGTTATGACACTTGTCATGACATTACTTGTGTTATTGTTTAACTAAACAATTACATTTCTCAGAGCTGGTTCATTTGTTTGCCTAGACCCACATTAAAATGCAATTTGGCTGCAGACATTTTGCAGGCATAAAAATCATGAAGTAAATCATTAAATTTCACACTGAATTAAGACATATTTTGTGTCACATCCAATTATTTATTTGTTTGTTGTGCTACATGTGGTTTTAACTTGTAGATTGTAAGTAAGATCTGAAGAAAAGATAAGCAATTACAAAGTAGCAGGCCAAATAAGACAGCAAACTCAAGCCTAACAGTCATGAACACAAAGTGGAAGAGTTTTTTCTTTCATTTTAAGGGATCCAACCATCATCAACGCCTTGGCCAGCTTTGGAATGGGGTACGACTATTTCTCACACATGGTTTGTATGTCTATTTAAGGCATACTGAGTTTGAGTATGATTTTTTTTTTGGGAAACACATTAATCCACAGGTCCTAATTCAACAAAACAAACATTAAGCATAAACTACAGCCATGGAAAAAAATAAGAGATCACATAATATTTTTTCTGGTTATTGCTTTTGTAATTTGTAAGAGTGTGTCTAGGTAAAATGTGCATGTCACTATTGTTTTATACACTACTGACCCCATTCGATACAAATAAAACATGTTTGGAGAAAATATAAAAATAGTATGTATAACTTATATATTATATCATGCACACGCTTACATTATTTTACAATTGCAACCATTAAACCATGTGCATTTCTGACTGTTTCACCAGAAATCAGGAGTGAGGCTGCTGGAATAAAGCACATAGAATATCTGCTATCCAAACATCGCTCATAAAAGTGGTGAGGTAGGCATGCATTAACAAGTACAATAGATTACATTTGATCAAAGAATATTATCAAGGGACATTTGCATCCTGGCAATGAATTGTAGAAGCAAACAGTCCATTGTGTTCACTGGAGCCGATGCCAGTAGTTCACCAAAGCTTCAGTTTTCTATGCTTTCAACTGCAAATGAAATAGACCACATGTTAATTGTTTTCAACGGTCTCAAGACCAAGTTCACCCAGTATTATTCAAGAAATTCTAGTTTCTACTGCATTTTTCCACATGAAATTATAGTTGACCGGATGGTGGAGGGGAGGGTGGTAGTCAATTTGGGGGCTCGTCCGGGGTAGTGAAATGTGTTACGTGGTTTACTAGGTGTATGTGTGGCCGACATATTTTGTCAACGGGGGGATGCGTTTGGCGATGTACACCAAAATATTTTAACTATTTTTTGTTGGTGTGGGGGGGTTGGGTGAGCAAAAGTAATTAGCTGACAGGGTGCAGATGCATAATTATGTGGTCAGCACTTTCATGGCCGCATGCAACCACATGTAGGTTACTGTGGGCCAATCGATCATTTTTATAAGGGTGAGCAGTTGGTTAATTCACTGCTGTCAGGTACAATTCTGCATATCTGCAACATTCGAGTACGAATTGTCCATCTTTCCATCATGCAAGTTTAACATTCACATCAGTAATGAACATTAGAGCTCCATAATCACCAAATTGCCCAAATCTTTACCATGAAATGTAAAACAAATCTAAACCCTCTTAAATCATGGTTTAGGACACAGTCCTCTAAGACAGCTGTGGTCTTTGTAAACTTAACGCAGATCTGGAATGGGTCAAAATAAGTTTTGGCGATGTATGTTATGCAAGTGATTTGGGCTATTTGGGTGACTACTGAGTTCTAGTATTTCTTAATATTTCTTAGTATTACCTTTCCAACGAGTCTTCATTTGTATTTTTAGCCCGAGTAGATCAGGGGGAATTCCCTGAAAACCGCTCACCTCAACGCAGTGTCCCAAATCCATATCTCGGCGGGGAATAAGGGTTTACCTTTACAATTTCTTTAAGGGTAATGCATTAAACTGAGTTTTAAATGAAATTTAAGAGTTCTGGGAGCATATGTGGGGGCAAATTTAGGGTTTAGACTATAAAAATAGGCACCTTTTTAACCAAAACACAACAATGCGGTTTTTTAACCCCGTGAAAAGCAGAGAAAAGCAGATTACTGCACATATGAAAATGTGGAAAACTGTCAAAAAAATACATAATTCAAAACCCTTCCTTATACACCAGCCACGCTGGAGTATAGTAGCTACATTTCGGTGAACAATTTGCGTTAGCTGTTTCTGACCATTCTGAACAATTTCGGATATATTTTTGGGTGCAGCACCTTTCTCAGACTTGCACTCGTAACCAGCGCTTCATGCACTGCTATGTACCAGTGTCACTGATTTGCTGAGAACAGTAGACCAAAATAAAATGTGGTCAGCACTGTTCCTGGTCACTAATTAATGAGGAATGGAGTAGTGGATGGCTGACACCACATACATTTTTCTGTAATTGTAAATCTGTATGTCCAAAATAATAACAAAACAGTCAAAAATAAAAGAAATTAGTAACTTTTTAAGGGATGGATAGGAATATGCATATATTTTAGAAGCTGTGACAAACACCAAAGATGGAGACAGAACAATTCTAAATTTCACATTATCTTGTTTCCAGTAAAATGAAAAATGCAGTAACGAGGTTTACTCCGACAGTGACAACCTTTCTAACACTGAATGGTGAGTTCATTTCAAACTTAGATTTCAAATGAAACACAACCATTCTTAACCTTATTCTGGGCAGTCCTTCACATAGTCATGAGCTGAATGCACAATCTGTGAGAATGCTTCCAGCATCAGGCAGTTTAGATTCTCATCCCGCTGGGTCTCCATGTGGTAGTTCTTCACTGGAAAGATGCAGTTCATAGTGACTCCCAGCATGTTACTGCACCTTTGCATCTGGAAACAAATAAAGAGTTGCTTCTCCTCATCAGTTGAAACTTCAAACAGGGTACCATGTTAGGATGTATAAACGCTATCAAAGAGACTCACGATTTCCTTGATCTTCTTGCTTTTGTAGATATTGGTCAATCTTTCTTGTGTCATTGAACAAACCTTGTCCACTCTAGTCATGAAAACCACTTGAGGGATTCCTAAAGAAAACGCAGAAGAGATAGCATGCAATGTCTTTAGACAGCTTGGCCACTTATGAAGGTTCGGGAGAATATGAGTATCATACAGTAAATCTTAAGAAATCTTGATGAGGCCCAGAAATTCTGTCATCATTGTGGATGTGTCAGCAATCACACTATTTGTTCTTATAAAGTTTTTGAAAAATTATGGAATGGTTACAATGCTGTGTATACATCTTTTGGATCAGCTGATCAGGAGCCATTTATTGATCATCCAACACACAGGGATTTAGTCTTAAGTGTGATTTTGATTTCATTGGTTTTGGTCTGCACACATTTCTGTATTTATAGTTCTTCAGTTCATGTCCCATTAGTCAGTCCACTCTCACAGTTATCCTAGGTTTGTAGAAAATCTGCAATTGCGACACATTCCCACCCTACATGACACTGTGTTTGACTTTATCACCTTTTGGTCTATCCTTTCTCCTCAGACTGAACTCTCCTTAACACTTTAGTTGCAGACATATTTATTGTTGCTTTATTTTTGTTTTCATGTTCTTTAACTTTGTTAAAAGTTTCACTTGTTCAGAAAACAGGTAGAAGAGTAAACTCACCTAATTTACTGGCCTCTGATCTAATGCCCTTCATTTTCTCAATCACTTTATAGTCCATCAGGGTGATTTTGTCTGCTGCAACAACACTCACTAGACAGTGAATCTTGTTGTTCAGTGTGGGTTCACGGATGTAATTAATATTTTCTTCACTGATGGAGTAATGAATTTGACACTATACATGAGAGGAAACAACAGAGAAAATAATCTTTCCTGGAACACCTCATGTCATGGACTGATACATATCTTCTGTTGTATGTTTGTGTGTGTGTGTGTGTGTGTGTGTGTGTGTGTGTGTGTGTGTGTGTGTAGATATTACCTGATAGTTGTCAGGCAAGTGACCTTTTAAAGCTTTAACGATGTCATCGGTGCACACTCCTTCTGACTGTCCCTCTTCCAGACCCATCACATCATAGAATGCGAAAGGTAAACGTCCAGATTCATCACTTCCAACAGTGAACTTCTGATACTGAAAATGTATAATAATGATAATATGAGTGCCGGATCTCGTTAACTGTAGCTTACCAATTCTAATTAATATAAGGACATGGATTAATTAGATGTACAAACATTCTAAACAAATTAACCAAAATATATTTTAATCATAATCAGGATGACTAAAAACTTTATTCTTTGTGTATCATCCTAATTATGCAATAGATGATGCTATCTCCACCGCCCTTAACTGGCTCTGAACTTCCTGGACAAAAAGGACTCTTATTGAGAATGCTGCTTATAGACTTTGTTTCAACACCATCATCCCTTAGCATATGACTGAAATGTTATGACCAAAGGGCCTGAACACCTCTGAAACTAGATCCTGGACTTCCTCCAGGGCTGTGTGCTCAGCCCTCTGCTGTTCACACTGATAACCCAGTGCAGCAATGTACAGTACAAAAAGCATCAAGTTTGCCAAAGACATGACTGTGGTGGGTTTGATCAGTGGTAATGCTGAGATGGTGGACAGAGAGGAGCTTCAGTGGCTAACAGACTGGTGCAAAGTCAACAACCTATCTCTGGTTGTTGATAGTTGTTAATTACTCTCAACTGAACATCAACAGCTGGAGATGTTCCAGAGCATTGAGTTCCTTATTGTTCACATCAAGGAGCACCTCAGGTGGATCCAACACCAGTTCTATTGCCAAAAAGGCCAAGCAGCATCTCATCACATTCTAAACACGGAGTTTAGAGAGTTCTCTGTAGCTGCATTATGACCCGGTATGGAAATGATTCAATTTAAGATTGCAAGACCTTACAGAGAATAGTGGTGAGGACAGTTGAGAAGATCACTGGGGCCTGTCTCCCCTCTGTCACAGACATTTACATTGCAGACTCCATCTGCAAAACCACCAGTATTGTGGATGACCCCACACACGCCTCACAGACGTTCTTTTCCTTCTTCCTAGGTTCATCAGACTCCCCAATCAGAAGTGAATCACAACTGTACCAACACACACACACACACACACACCTGAACTGAAGTATGCCTAAAACATGGCATATATTGAGCACACTGACTAGGGAGCCGGCCCCGAGTAATGGAGCTCCTTGTGCTCTTCCAGTCCTCCCGCTGGTACCGAGGCAGCTCTAGCCGCCAGTAGTGGCAATGAGGCCGCTCCGGGAGCACATAAAGGAGACACAGGTTTCATACCTGCCATTGGTTTCATATAATTGGTGTCTACCTTTATATTTGCATTTTTTCACACTTAACTACTTGGCTAGAAAACAACATCTGACATACTGTATTCATTCAAACCTGCACTGTACCTGATTTTGTTGACTGCACTAGATGTTGTCTTGTTCTGTTTGTTTGTGATGTAGTACATAGTTTTGTGGTGTTTCTCATTTCGTTCATGTGTTGCGGTCCTTGAGGAATGCTGTTTAATTTCACTGTGTAATAAAACTAGTTCATATAAAATGCTGTATGGCTAACGGTGATTTGGCTAAAACTGGAATATGTATTCTTGACCATTCTTGACCAAGTCCTGCATTCACCTTTTGTGTAAAACTTGTGCCACTTAAATCTGAGGCAGCCAGACAGTTGATGAATAGGTGTTTTCCAAAAATGGATTTGACGGTGTTTATGATACTGGATTTCCCCGATCCGACTGGTCCATGCAGAAGGAAGCGAAGTTCTGTGACGTCCTCTTTAGTAATTGTAAAGGCCCTCAGGGCCGTGATTTGTGGCTTTTCACTGGGAGGAAAAAAAGATGAAGCATGATAAAAACATGATAAATCAGATTACAGAGATAGGGTAAGACATTCTCCTATTGGGCCTGTGCTTCAGCTGGTGATGTTCTTGGTACCCATCTGGTATCTGTTTTGCACAAGATCAGAGAAAACTAAAATTGCAGATTGCTGTGCTAACCTCTATGCCACCAAACCCTTTCCTCAGGACTAGCCTTTTTCAAAATTCCACCTTTGATTAACTTCCCCAATGCATTGGGTGGTTCAGTGGTAGAATTCCTGTGTACAGTGTTGGTTCAACTTTTGACAGTTCTGTGGTTCAATTGTCTGATACCACGCTCTTTGCTGGTGTGGTTGCAGGCTTTGCTTCTAGTCAGGGGCTTATTTGATTTCAGTTGTCCTCGGTTGAAGAGGCCCGGCTTATGCTTGTGCAGGAAAACCTGCAGCCACACCAGCTCTTTGTGGATATTACAAAGACGCCCCTGCATCAGACAGAGACTGTCTATTTCTATGTATTTTGGTATTTCATACAGCAAAATGTCAGAGCGTGTGCCATTTTTTCTTTGTTTACACAAATTTCATATGATGGAGGAAAAAGCAAAAAGTTTTAACTTACTAATGGGACACACATATCCAGTATATCTAACACTGTACTGAGGAACACAGGGGTTAGAATGATCTACAAAATTCACTTCTATATCCAACACCCTGTGACTCTGTGTCTCAGGGTTTGAATAAGGGTGCTTTCACACCTATATTTCAATTACTTTAGTCCGCACCAGTGAGAAAAAATGTTACAATGTAGTAAACAGACGTGGGTATGGTTTGCTTTCACATATCCAGAGTTCTAAATGAACCAAAATAGACCCTGAAGACCATCGGCACCGTAAACCGTAAACAGACTATTTTCAGAAAATCGCGCCACTTTCAATAATCATGGAGGAACAGATTTGCATTGCACTCATGGTGCTGATCCTCGCACATTACATAATGTACGTGCAGATCGTTTTTTCCAGACAATTCATTTCGAATATGATTCGCGGCTGCTACTCCAAACCAGCTTCCTTATTTATTTATCTCGCTGACGGCGCATTGCGCGCCACTTCAGGGAGTAGAGACGTGCCCTCCTCCTAATTTCGTTATTAGCCGGCAATCCCATATCTCATCTGATACCCATAATGCATTAAACTATACCGTTTCGTCCAATTTGACTTGGTTGCTTTCACACAAGACGAATCGTACCAAATTAGAGCGGATAAAGCGATTGATTTGGTGCACACATCAATGCAAATGAACCGAACCAAACACTTGTGGTGCGCACCAAATGCTGTAGGTGTGAAAGCACCCTAAAGCTTCCTTTCCAATCTGTGAGCCCTGATTTCATTCAAACTGATTTAATTCAAATTCAGTAGCCCCTTAAATGTATCTGTATATCT
Organism: Hemigrammopetersius urotaenia; assembly: GCA_037974485.1. Classification (NCBI taxonomy): domain Eukaryota; kingdom Metazoa; phylum Chordata; class Actinopteri; order Characiformes; family Alestidae; genus Hemigrammopetersius; species Hemigrammopetersius urotaenia. Next base: position 4,263 of record JBBPDC010042755.1, on the reverse strand, counting down.
GACCAGTGTATGGATCAGCCAGGCCACCAAACAACTATTTAGAAGTCCCTGCCACCAACATTACTGGTTTTGTTAATAGGTTTCTGATTGGCTGATTGGAGTTATATGGTTCCCTGCTGGCCTGGTGTGTTTTTACAGTGTGTTTTGTGATTTCATGTGGACAGGATTGTATAAGATAAAAATGATCAAAACACAAAACATGTACATGTGGACTAGGCTTCACAGACGCACCCCATGTATTGGAAATCTGGTGTCAAATGCACGCATAAAATGCATAAACAAAACAAAAACAAAATAGATGACAATGAGTCTAACTGTTAAAATTGCCCTCCATCTGAATGGTAACCTTTTTTTGTTCTTTTTCATTTTCTGGTTTTATAAATGTTGTATTTGACCAGCAGAAATGGTCAAAATATATTCTTCCTAAAATGATATTATGAGATGACAGAATCTAATTGATCTTTTGTGTTAATGACAATGGCATAATAATAATAATAATAATAATAATAATAATAATAATAATAATAATAATAATAGTAGTAGTAGTTCTTTAATCACATGATTTTATCTTAAACAACAGTGAACTTACTCCCACTTGAGAATTCTCCATTCATTAAGCTCTGTAAGAAATACAAGATTTACTGTTGGAGTGAGTGAACCAAATCAGACATCAATAATAATATACATAATATTTAAAATATATTTATTTAATTATAATACCAATCAGTAGCAATAGTATTTATATTATACATAAGTTAACTATCTATTTATATGTTTATGGGGTTACCATTTCCTATGGTAAGAATGACTTTACTATGCAGTCCATAAAACATTCTGAATATGTAGGTATGAGCAGTGTGATAGAGTGTCTTGAGTAGTTTGAGAGCAGAATTCTTACATACCAACAGTGACCATGGCAAAGCAGTCTACATAAGTCGATTTGTTCCACAGCTCTATTGTGTACTTCCCCTCATCTTCCTGCTGAGCATTCTTGATCACCAGAGAAAAAACTCTACCATTGCGGCATACTTCGTGCTTGTCTTGCACTCGTTCCAGCTCATGGTTGTTCTTTTTCCAGGTAACAGACACAGGTTCCATGGCTGCCTCACACTGAAGAGTAACATCCTGTCCGACTAGGACTCTCTGATCTGCCAAACGAGTGGAAAATGCTGTACAGAAAAGAAGAATAAGAATGTGATCATACCCAACTGTCAGAGAATATTTATATATATTTATATATATTTATAAATATCAGATTTAGTTGAGTATGGAGTAATTGAGACAATCATTTTTGTTGTCGGGGTAGAAGAAATGCAATTTTGTTTAGGGCAGGTAATATTTTTCCCAATTCAACTGAATATTTTTCAATAATTCAATAATTCAGTAATTGAACAGTACTGCATGAAACAGTAGTGTAGTAGTAGGATGACTTGGTTGAACTGTGCTCAGCTTTCTGTTAGCCTTCCTGGTTTAAACAGCTAGATTGCCAATATGAAAGCACTTTTTAAAGGTCCTATAACCCAGTGACCAACCCACCAGCTGCTTTATTCGTGTATTGAATCTGCAGACCAGCAATTTTCATCTAATAGTCTCACTGGAGAAGGTGGGTTTCATGCAAGTGTTTTAAAAAATAGCACCCTTCGAGTTCTCTTATCCTCAGTATCTACAAGTTTCATCATAGTGTAGCCTTGGAAGACAGGTAGCTTTTGGGTCAGGCTTTAGAAAACCACCACCCAAAGTCTGTCAGTGTATAGTCATGAATAGGTAAAGAATAATTTGTTTCAAAACAGTGACTTAAGAAAATATGGAAACCAGTCATTCATTTAAATTTTTGCTTTGAGATCAGTTTAAATGTTCTCATATAAGACTTGATTGTTCTTAGGTCAAAAACAAAACAGCTTGACTGTATTTTAAAACATTCTGGATAGAAAACAAGTGCTCTGAGCAGCAGGCATGTTCTTTTAAACTCACCGGGTATGGATTGTTCTGATCCCATGTTTGAACCTGCAGAACTGAAAGCAAACATGAAATTATTAGAATTATGTACTGAATCCATAACATGCTGTTACACAGATGTCTAGAAAATAATGATGAGAAAAGAATACCATTAAAAATGACTTTTTGGATGAATTTTTTGAAATGCTGTGCATTAGTTTGTAAATCTAATGGCCAAAATGATGTACAATTTGCAAGATTCACTGAGCAAAATCATTGAAGTAGTATTCAAGTCCAGGCTTTCAAACAAACTGCTGTAACTGATATAATAAGATACGGACATACCAGTCATAGCAATCACATTTCTGCATTGAAAGAGGAAAGCACTTCCTTCTAAGAAAAACTGTGATCAGGTTCATTCTTGGTATGTGGAGTATGTGACTTCCTCTTGGGGAAGATTTTTAAAGAGTTTTGAGATATGTCCTACTAATTTGTTGTCAGTTTGTGCACCTTTGACAAATTAAGAAAATCTGAAACCATTAGAAGTTAGTTCAGGTCAACTCATCCCTTCAAATTCAATAAAAAGGCGACTGGAAGATTCCTAACCAAGTAAACGCCAGGGTCCAATGTTCAGCCTTAACATTGATCTGAAGTGAAATGTGAAGTCTCCAAAATGTCTACATGACTGACATTTGCCAGGTGATAATCAGAATAAGAATCAGAAAACTTTATTTATCCCGGAGGAAACTGCTTAAACTATAACTATACAAGATAAGGACCGTCGGCAGAATGGATTGTGGACAAATCAAACAGAGGTAGAGCCGCACTTCTTTCACTATAGCTGTGCCAAAGAAGAACCCTGCTTAGTTCTTAAGATTTCTAAATGGTCATCATTGAAAGCTTCTTTTAGACATGTGGTATTATATTATAGCTTTTTATGAACTCTAACTTGTCTTGGAGTCATTGATATTTGCACTCAGACTTGTCTCAGTACTTGGAATTGTTTCTACTAGTAACATTTTTTATGGGCAACCTCAAGGCCAAATGATTGCCTCCACAGCAAAGTTTTTAAAAAATCAGTAGACAAAATGAACCCCACTCCTAATTCCTTCTGCCCTGATTGACAAAACTCGTTTTAACTAGTCATTTACTCGACACTGTCAACCATAAATTCAACTTTGTGTCATGTGGACTTACACTTTGTAACACAACAAGTATACAAAACACTCAATTCCCCACAAGAACAACAAAAACATTCTGAAGGGAAGGGAAACTTAAAATGCTAGTACCGGCAAGTAAGCCTTTGAAAGAATTCTGTGAGGAAGAGAGGGCCAAACTTTCATACAAAGTTAATATAGGAGGCTGATCACAAGAAGTACCTATAGGAACTGATGTATGACAAGGTAGATGTTCTTTTCCACACATTCACACACACACACACACACACACATATATATATATATAACTATTTAAAACACATGGTTAACATATGTCCTATCACTGATAGCCATGTTCGACCTCTTTCATCTTTCAGCTCCCAGCCCAGGTAACTACTTGACTTACCTTTATGAAAAGTATCGTTGAGGTCTGGGTATCTTCCTCTCTCTGAAGCTCTGTATTTGTAGTTCTTTTGGTCTCTCTCTTTATATATTTTGACATTTTACTTTCATTTTCAGTTACATGGGGATGAGAAACAGGTGTGGTGGGGTGCCTCGCATTCCAAACGTTCTGTTCCTGTCAATGGCATTCCTAAGTTCTTAGTTGTTTTTTTGCTGTGGGTTAGGAAGCTGTTTTTCCTTTTCTTAGAAAAATAAATTACATGTTTCATTCGGTGTAAAACCTTTATGGAAAACATTTTTCGTGGTGTATACTGTATATGGAAATGGATTCAGGAACCATATTGTTTCCAAATATTGTGTGAGGTTTTGTACAATACGCACACACACACACACACATACACACACACACACACACACACACACACACACACACACACACACACATATGTATATATATGTACACAGGTATTCTCCAGGGCTTTCAACACCATTCAACCTTGGTGACTCAAGACTTTTGGTGCAGGAATGCAAATGAAATCTTTTCTATGAAGCAAACTTGCTATGCTTCAGCATCACATTACATTTCAGATAATGATGAACCTAGAATACAAGGATATTGGGCATGTGACTTTGAAGTAAACATGAGAGAAAAACAGCAATGTGAGGCCTTACTGAAACAACATTAAATCAACTCTAAGTGTGTGTGTGTGTGTGTGTGTGTGTGTGTGTGTGTGTGTGTGTGTGTGTGTGTGTGTGTGTGTGTGTGTGT
>JBBPDC010042650.1:0-11727 GCA_037974485.1 Hemigrammopetersius urotaenia | reverse complement strand
AGGGCATAATTATTTCCTTTAATGTGGACACAAGCTGAAGCGTCTGTCGTTGCTAAGCAACCATCAGCCGTGCTCTCTCACTCTGTCCGGGGGAGAGACCGAGACAGGTTTAAAACGTGCGTGAACCGGACGTTAACGGCCCAGCACTAATATATATATATATATATATATATATATATATATACTGCTCAAAAAAATAACTGACTTGAAGTTACATTGTGTTGTTTAAGTGTTCCCTTTATATATATATATATACACACACACATATATAGTGATATGTATGTACACAATGAGCATATTAGTCTACATTTAGTTTACATAAAGATATACATATGTATTTTACAATATAGATACATTTTTTAAATCCATATTTATATTTCTAGATTGTATAGTGTACATTTTATGCTCCACCGTTGGTATAGTATTTTATTCTATTCTATTATTTTACTTAATTTTTTCTGCTCTTGTTAGGGTTGGTCGGCGGCCGGTAGAGGCCGTTGCTTTTACGTTTCGTATGGGTCACGTTTCTGTGGGATTTTGTGGGCTTTTATTTTGGTGTTTCAGGTCTCTGCTTGTGTCACATGCTTTTCTGTTTCACCTGTTTCTGTATTTCTGTATTTCTGTATTTAAGTCTGTGTGTTTCAGTTTCACGTTATGAGTCACTTGAGTCAAATCACTTGAGTTAACCTGCTTTATAAGCGTTCTGTTTCTGTTCCCTGGTGCCATCGTGCCCTTTTTCTGTTCTGTTTAAATAAACTACACGTTAGCATGGATCCATGCCTGTATTCTCATTCCTGCGCGCTTCCAGGTAGCTCCGGGTCTGGGCTTCGCTTAATTTGATTTATATTCATCACTACTGACCTACAAAGCCACCTTTAATAACGTAGACCACCAGATAAATGTTAGAAATTTAACAAGCCATTAAGTGCCGGCTAATGGGATGAAACAATGAATGTCAACCAGTTAATGAGAGGTCAGGCATGCACTCTTACAGATTCTTTTATCTTATAAAGGAAACTTGTTTCATTTGACATATTTTCATTTGTAGTAGTTCACTCTGCAACTTTCCAGTGTTTAAAAAGAACAAAAATAATGTTTATGAAACCCTGTGGGGTGCAAAGACTTCTGACTGATAGTGTATCTTAATTGTATGGTTATTTTTCTGCTTACTTTTCTTTTTCTGCTTATTTAATCTCCGTGAAGCACATTCAATGACCTCTGAGAGTTATAATGTGTTATGCAAATACCTTTGCCCTGCAAATGTCCCACAATATCTCAGCTTAATACAAAAACAGCTGTAGTGATGCTGGGGGTGTTTTTTCTTTGCATAATAAAGAATAACAGGACACATTCAAGTGTTATACACGTGTAATGTTATTTTTTACACAAAGCTGGCACAGTTTGCTGACACAGCCAGGAGGAAATGTTCACCATTTCCACTGGAACCTCTTTTAAATTACAATGACATTTATTTAACCCGTTCACAATTTAAAAGAATATATTGTTCTTTTAAAGTGAAAATAGCTGCAACTTGTTTTTATCCACAACATTGATAAAGGAAAAAACCCCCAAAACACACACACACACACACAAATTAGACTTGTTTAACCCACAAAGCAGAGAGTGAGAGGCGCATCTCTTCATTATAGGGGCACATGAACGTCAGACTGTCTCCTCACAAGAGCTGGTTTGTGATAATAACACTAATGTGTTTATACACAGACCCGTTCTGTTTTCTCTGCGGAGAATTCAAAAGCAGGTCAGCACTGTCTTGAAGCAGCTACTCGACATTAATGAGAAAACACTGTTGTTGATGAGGCTTCGGGAAGGACCGTAATAGACTAATATCATAATAGGACAGTGGACAGGCCATTGATCACATATGGTAGGTTCATTAAAAATGGGAAAATAAAGAAAAGAAGACTTTGCAACAGTTTGTGGCACTTCAGCTTCCCTAGAGTAGGGAATACTTATTCATAGAAAGTGATCACACTTTAAAAGAATCTTATTATTAATCATGACAAGTGAATGCATCCTGAAAGCTGGAGGTATATTCAATCATTCTCGTTAGGACACTGTCGCAAGAATTATATCATTTTACCCGAGGCCTTTTTTTTAGTGATCCCACCTCACCTTGGGACTCGTTTTATAGAAGTAACTAATGTAATTAACATATTGCAGTACCTAGTACCGAATAGCATTTTATAGGCTCTGAATATTTGTTATAAACAAATATTCTCAGAGACACCCTGGAAAAAATATATACTATAATTAACCAAGTGTTTTCTTTAGTGCAGTTCTAAATATATCCAGTAGGGGGAAACATGATAGTAAGGTGCACACATGTTGCCCATATGTTACTATAGAAGCTGTGATTGTAGCCTCTCATTCAAATGCAGCTTTTGAGTCCCACTTTTAGATGTTTTATTTTATTTATTACCATCAGGACTTTACTTAACACCTCCCCAAAATGCCAGAACACCCCACACCACCCCAGAATATTTATCACTCTTTTAGCAATCTCATAACAAGAGCTGAAATGTATTGTAGGAGTTGGCAATATGACATCCTGATTACACTGATTATGCCAGGAGTCCAGGAGAATAGTAGTGCATGCATAATTCCTGTTACTTTTGCAAAATACTATGATACATATTGTTTATATTGTTTATTGTGAAAATGTCTGATTATTGTGTCATTTTTTCACCCAAACTGGTTACCCCTACTATATCACCCACAAGTGTAAACCAAGTGTAAAGGGTACAATCCAAATAAAGCTGAACGTGACTATCACAGTGTGTGTCCTCACACTTTTTGAAGACACAAACTGAGTGCGTGCTGAAAATCAGCGAGTGCTGTAAAGATTCCCACTGAATGTCACGACATTCAAATAAATTATTATATAACACAGAGGATGCATTTGCAATTACTAAACGATTATTCAGTTTACTTGAACAGAACACCTCACTTACTATCCCTAAAATCCAAAATCACCACGCTAGTTGCCCTAATTGTGCTTAAATTGCATCAGTACAAAATCTCTGCATAATTAAGTCCACAAAACGTAAATAATGTTACTTAGAGTGGTTTGATTTGAAACGACCAGTGGTTTGATTTGAATTGTTCACAATGGTGGTGATAGAAACATGAGTTCAAAGCCAAAAAGTTTATCAACAGATATTATTTTACAATAGTGCTTTAATAAGTTTTTATTGTACTTTTTAAAGCACATTCCTGGCAGGTCCATGGAGCCCATTCTATGGCAAACTGGTCTCCAATGATGGTCCTAAATTGTAATGAATATTTTACCATTTTATTTACTATTATATTACCATAACATATAAAAATGATGTATGTTCACTGATGGTTTCGGATACCAAATAAATATATATATATATATATATATATGTGTGTGTGTGTTTGTGTGTGTGTGTTTTAGACGCCTTGACTCATGGTTCCTATGACCACTACTGTGGATTCAGGCTCTACCATTTCAGATCAAACCACAATGAATGACTGTTTATAGAACTGAATTATAGCACTGTGCAAAAGTCTTAGGCACTTTGTTAAAACCATTTCTCTCAGCAGTGTCTTTACTTTACACAGATAACATTAGAATAAACAAACACGAAAGCAGTACATATGCCTCCAGTCACTGCATGGATTAGTGAAAGTGCATGAGCAGCATCCCTGATTAGATTTAAAGGAATATTATTTGAACCAAAACAGGTATTTGATGCTTACTTCAAGTAACAACTTGACATATTAAATCACTATTGTTGTATTAATGTGATTTGTATTTATTCGAACATTACTATTAATGATATTTTCATTACTGCCCAGTTAAACAGCCGTTAAATATCATGTCCTAACACTTTTGCACAGTACTGTTTGCAGAAACCTTTTGAAAAGTCAGTGGAAAAAATAATTCCTTGCATAACAAGCTGTATCAACAGTCCATAAATAAATACAAAATACAGCAAACGAGATGTTAAATTTTCGAGAAAGTGCTCTTTTTTATATAGATTAAATAACACAGGCAGTGTATGTAACTTTTTCCTGGTGAATTCTGAACATAATTACAACAAACACTTACAGTATGATAGTTAATTTGTTAATAATGGAACTTGTGGGTGTGGATTTTCTTTCAGAACAGTGATCCAAAGCAGCTTGATTGGTAGTAATAGAGTAAAACAGGTTAGAGAGGCATGGTGGTCTTTCGACAGCTTTAGAAACACTGTGGCAACTTGTGAATAAGGTCATAAGCCCGTATTGGATTCATTATAACTAGCGGTAGGTGCGAACGTCTAATAATTGATGCCTAAACAGATGGACGTTATCCATTATATCAACATGACACATTGAAATGTGTGCACATGTTCAGAGTGACCTTGATAACATAACGGAAGTCTTGACAGCATCATCTCTGGGAGAGGCGAGGAAGCGGAGGCAGGTTTTCGGCTGCGGACGGTGGAGAGGCAGATGTGCGCCGAGTATCAATCGCTCTGTGAATCAATGATGGTGCTTCAGTAGCAGTAACTGATTTCCTCATTGGCCAGAACAACAGCTGTTCTGCAGGGAATGTAGACCTGAGAGAGGCAGAGGAAAACACAGCTCGAGTCAGAGATGCACTTCTGAGAACGGAAACCTCTCCGCCAGACAAAACATTACCTTTGAAACACAAGTTTATTGACTAAACAGGAGAAGAAGAACCACAACACTTAATTCAGTGATGGGACAAATGGGGAGATTTTTACACAACATACACTACATTAAAGCTATAAGACTTTACAACACATCACTGCAGTGACATACACGTTTGTGTACATTGCTTGTTCTGCTGTTGTGCAGTATTTAGACCATGTGCAGTTTTTCAGATTATCCCTCTTCCCTGTTCATCTGTTTAATTTGCACAGTGTATATGCTGCTTCCCTATATCTTTACTTATATTTATACAGCTAGAAATTGTTTTTTATTATTTCTATTGATTTTTTTTGGTTCTTATATTGTTACTTTTGATCCTATGGATCCTGTTAAACTGTCTTTTTTTTTTTTTACTACTGCTGCTGTTTCTAAGGAATTTCCCCCATTGTGGGATTAATAAAGTCAATCTAATCTCTAATCTCATCTAATTAAATAACTACACTCACTGCGCAGTTTATCAGAAACACCAAACATAGGAGTGCACTTGGGTTGGGTCACTGACTGTAGCCCAACTGTACCAGCCCTCCCTTTAGAATTAGAATCAGAATCAGGAATTGATGCTTCACTACATACAAACCAATGGTGAAATAAAAATACATGTGAAAGAAACTACTGGTATGAAGTAATTATAAAAACCCTCCTGTGAATAGCAAATGTATATACTCTAGATGTCTACACAAATTGCTTGAATATATAGCATGTAACAAAAACTGGAATACAGTACGACATACTATGCTATGAAGCAGACTTTTTAGATTAAAACATTAAATACAAAGATTTCTTAAATGTTATTAGCTGTATGTTGTGTGTCAAGATGAGCAACGCAAAGTACTAAATACAAAACATAGAAAATCTTTTAGCCACGCTCGTGGGACATTATATTGGAAACACAAAAGAAGGCAGGTTATTGACTATAGCCCAACTTAACCAGCCTTCTCACACCCCTCCCCTCAGTGGAGCAGACCATCCTTAGCACATCAGTGATAACAGAAGTGTTGTGTATGTGTGCTATGTTAGTAATGGGGTGTGTGTGTGTGTGTGTGTGTGTGTGTGTGTGTGTGTGTGTGTGTATGTGTGTAAGTAACAGTAATACAAGTAAGGTAAGGTTCACTTTGTCATCAACAACTGTGAACGAGTACATAGCGACATCCCTTCATTATCACAGTACATATAGCAATACCACACAATAACAATACACAATACCATCTGACTCCAAGCAAATCTCAGCTTCTTTTCATCAAAGGAGTCCATCACCAAGCCACAACCTCACAGTTTCTTTTGAGAACTCTGTTACTGTCCCCTCAAAAAAGGTTGAAAACCTTGGTGTCATGCTAGATGAAGAACTGCCATTCCTGTTGCAAACGAACAACAGGGAAGTCAACAAAGTAAAGGCACTTCTATCTGTTTGAGCTGAAGATAAGTTGCAACGGAAGCTTCTAATGTTGTGAAAAATGAGAAGGTGTACCAGCACATCGCTGGCTGAGGTCTAAACAATGATTAGAAAAAATGTAAAAATCTAAAACAAGACTATATAACATAAGACCACAATATGAAAAGCAGCTCTGACAGAAAACATCCGGTTCGACTCCATGGACGCGGTTTTGGAACAATGACCGGCTGTAAACTGTGGTGGGAGAACTGCGCATCAGAAACATCTCAGACACACCAGAAAATCAAAACGTGCTGCAACTTCTATACCATCGCAGTAAAGAACGGTTCCTGTATAACTATGGAAACACGACTTAACATGCCACTACCATATTGGCGTCACTGACAATGGTCCACCACCCAAATAATATCTGGTCAGAGGGGGTCCTGATATTATTAAATTGGTTTTAAATGATAAAATACCCAATACACATAGGTACAGTATAGGTGTACCTATTAAATGGGCAAGTGTGTGTATACATCAATAATAAATGTATAGAGATGAAGCAGAAAATGAATAATATATCAAGAAGACGAAAATGAACAAACAGCTTCTCTTGGCTGCTACATCAATCATTAAAGAGGGTTTGGATCTGCTGCCGGGTCTTAACAGACGAACCTGTGAGCAGTTTGAGGTTTGTTGCTATTGCATCAATAAGGCCTGTTTCTCAGATACAGCAAAGAAGCAAAACTGAGTTAATAGCAAAAGCTATGAGGAGGCTTCAGAGTTTACTACCAACCTGTCTTTCTCCTTCAGGTGGCCTTGTATTGTATTGTGTTTTCTCAGGTCCTGATTTGCTTCCAGCTGTGTTTCTGCAATTATCTGGTTATGAGCAGTCCTGCATGTAAAACCGCCATTCTCTTTGTAAAAGTCTCACAATTTCAACCTCCAAATGGTTTTCGGGAGCTTTTCGTAAAATCGAACGTTTGCATAGTAAGGTAATATGCAGCTGAAAGTTTCTCCACTTGGTACCTTACTATGCAAACGTTTTAGGCAAGGTTTAAAGCAATTTGTTTCAGCATCAAGGTTCCTTTTTCTTTCTAAATTGTAGTTTTCTAAATATTGGGTGAGCTGGTTAGAGCACCACAGGTTCCACATTTCTGCTGAATCGTGCCATTGCTTGCATTCATAAAATTCCATAACTAATTTAAGCTAATGAAGTAAAAACAGCCAGCCCAGACCTTTAGTGGAAGCTACAAATACTATTAGGCTTCTAAGAAGTCTGGAAATGGACACTATTTACTTTGTTATTTATATTTTTGAAATGTTAGTGCTTTAATACTCTCTTAACTCTACTTCCCAGCAGTAAACAGCTTTTAAGCATAATTTTCTATTGCACAGTGTGTATGATAGTGGATACACTGCCCCTCAAACTGCCTCAGCACGCCTTGAATCCTATTAAATTTGTATGAGAAATGTTTGATTTCATGCTGTTAATTTAGCATCTGATTAAGAATAAATGCCTTCATTACACAAAGCTGTTCCTGATAACTTTTTCCAACACACTAAGATTCGTGTTTATCAAAGTAGCGGTCATGATAGGAAGCACAGAGACAAAATAATGGCCTACTGCTTTTGAAATGATTGCTAAATGCTGCAGTTTAATGATGCTCATAAGTGAGGAAATGTGAGGTTAGCCATTATTAGCAATACAGAACAGTGCAAAAGTCTTGAGCCACCTCTTACTTCTCTATATATTGTGAATCACCTTGTTGGTGCAAAAAGAAAAATACTGTCTAATTCCTGTCAAACTCTCTTAACTTTGGTATATTCCATGGATTAAATGAAAGAAATGAGAACAAATGTTTTACTGCAACAGGCTGAAAAGTGCCTAGATAAAATAGATCCAGCCACTCAGCATTCAGCACCACCAGTATACTGATCACCACCTGATCACCTGCAATCATCTGCAACGGTTTCTTCACTGATTCAGGGCTTAAGTTAGATGAGCTTTGTTATGCTTGAATTATTCATACGTAGGTCACTGGTAGGGCTTAACAAACAAAAACAAACAAAAACAAACAAACAAACAAACCTTCCTCTGAAACTGGTTAGGCCCAGGAACTGCAGGAAGCCTGGAGAACTGTTCCTCAAGACCACATTAAAATACAAGAAAGTCAGGATCTTTGGAAGCGTAATGTGAAGAAATGAGGGGGAGCTCAAGACTTTTGCACAGTGCTGTACATTTGGAGATGCTGGCTTTCCCCAAACTTTTGACAGGCAGTGCATGATGCTCACAGTGACGAGGTAAAAAAGGAAATGTGGAGATAGTGAGAGCCGTTTCCAAACTCTGAATTGTTTATGATGCAACTAGTGCTGGAAGTTCAGTCCCCACAGCAGCACCGCAGAGGAGAAATGCCTCGACTGCATGAGTCACATGGGGACTGACAACCTGTAATTCTGCTTTAATGCTATTTCGAGAGGGCCTCGTGCAGCTCTCCGCGCAGAGCTGAATCAGTTAGCATGCTAAACAACGGACCAGCAGAGCCGCCTTAAGCCCTGGAGGACCAGCTGCAGAGTCACGGAGGAGCTCTGCCTCCTTCGCCACACTTAACACGGCGCAAACGCCAGCAAACTGCAGAGTCGACTCCACGGGGCGAGACAGGCTCGTTTCAGTACCTCTCTCTCTCTCTCCATCACTCTCTCTCTCTGCTAAAGCCTAAGAGCTCCCTCATGTTCAGAACACACAGGAGACACAACGAGACAGTAATGCAACACTGACAACACACAGCAGTGACTAATTAAAGTCATTCAGCAGAGAGAGAAAGGGGGAGAGAGGGGGAGAGAGAGAGAGAGAGAGAAGAGACAGAAAAAGAGAGAGAGAAAGAATACACAGGGAGAAGAACAGAAAGAACAGAAAGAAAGAGACAGGAAGAGAAAAAAAGAGAAAGCGAGAGAGAGAGGGATGGAGGAGATAGAAAGAGAGAAAGAGAGGGAGGGTGGGAGGAAGAGATAGAAAGAGAAAGAAAGACAGAATGGAAGAGAGAGATAGACAGAAAGAAAGAAGGAGAAACAGAGTGAGAGAGAGAGAGAGAGAGAAAGAGAGAGAGAAACAGGGTGGGAGGAAGAGATAGAAAGAGAGAGAAAGACAAAATGGAAGAGAGAGAGAGAGAGAGACTCAGAGACAAATGAATGAATCGCTGCACCTGGTGAGACAAAAGCCACCACTGTGCAGGAGCCGCTGTGTGTCAACAGCGTTTATTTTCCGGGGTGGAACAGAACAATGGTGACAAATCGCAAATTAATTGGCAAACAAAAAAACAACACGAGTCCCTAATGTTATTACGGCAACATGCTGCACACATGCTGATGAACGCAGAGAATATTATGAGGTAGAAACTTCAGAGTCAGGAAGGGGAGCTCTGGAAATGAGCCCTGACCAGGAAAGTGTGTCCAACAGCTGAGGCGCCGCTGCTCCGATAAACACAAACTTCACAAACAGAGCAGGACACACTGAACCAGACTTCACAAACAACTTCCATGTAATTGACCTCATTTTGAATAAACAGACTGAAACCCCACATTCTTCTCTAGCAGCAAAGGATAGTGAGACCTACTGCACCTTCTACAGACAATGCATTTTATTTAAGTATAATTTTTATTTTTATTTTTGACCATAGCATATTGTGTATACAGCATAGTCTATTTTGTACAAAATATGTTTGAGACTGTTATTTTGACTATACATCTATATATATATATATTACTTTGATATGATATTATAGAATATAGCTAACATACTAAATTCACAAACATATCATGCTACACTGTATATTATTTTATATGGTTATTTATGTATGACTGCAGTTGATGCACAAGCAATTTCCTCCAGGATCAATACATTTCTGGAAAAAACAAATCAAAAACAAAAAACTAGTGTTTGTTGGGCTTATGAGGTTTCTCCTCCCCTTTCCAATCATTAAAAACTGTTATCATGGAGTAAAATGAACGGGAAACGGTTTAGGCCGAGGCGGTTTACCCAGCAGGCCATGTCAAGTGCAAGGTCTCTTTTGTAAGAAATATCAAGCCCTGTAGGAGCCTGAAGGAAGGGGCGGAGATCCGCATCAGACGCTTGAAGGCCTTGCTGGGCTTTAGGGTTTATTTTGCCGCGTAAATATTCAACACAAAACCCCCCAGCTGTGAAGAGAACCGCGCCAAGGATCCTCCAGCATCAGAAAGACTCTTTACTGTCGTATTCTCAGCACATTAGAGGAGTTTGAGAAGTCTTTGAAAGCCACAGATTTAGCACCATGTTGCGTAAACAAATCAAAAAAAGAGGAAGAGCGGGAAGAAAAAGGAGGGGGCGGGAAGGAGGAGCCCAGGGAGGAATCTGGGTTCACATCTCCATGGCATCTCTGATTCCTCCTGCTGAATTTCTGTGGAAAGGTTTGTGTGGTGCTGGAGAATCCGGGTGTAGATATAGCAGAGAGAGTTTTCTAGCTGAGAAACTGACAGAAATGCTCACATCGTTACACACTGATCAACTCAACACCTAAGGGCCTGGCCTGAAGCACAGTAATGCAGTAAGATTTCATTTGGACCATTTATATCACTCCATGCTTACATGTAAGGCCTTATGGGTCAGATCCTTGGACAAGGATTAAGCCTAGTCATGAACTATATTTCCCTTACAATGACAAAATCCATTCAAAATACTGTACAGTCCTGATACAGTGAGTTGCTGTCTACACATGATGGAGAGGAAAAAGTGGGAAAGTCAGAAATTGGACAATTTTGTTTCCAACCAAGACAAAATAAGAGCAGTGGTTCAATACTTGGAGACCTAAAATGCACCAAACATGATGATTACATGAAACAAAATGAATGGAAAATTAGCCATTATTCATTTTCAATTTCACAGAAATCATTATGCTTTCCCTGAAGGCCGAGAAGATGCACACAAACATGTACGCCCAAACAAAACCCTGAGGTTTTCCATTAAAAAGAAAAGATACTGTGGTTCATGGTTAGAACATGGTAAAAAGGCTGGAACATGCAGTTTTATCAACACAATCAATTGCCAGCTCTATTGAAAATCACTTTGTTTACTAATAACTGAAAGTGATTTTTAATTGAACTGGAACAGTTTTATGAACGCAATCAATTGGAAGCTTCAATGAAAACCATTTTCCTTCAATTATTAGTAACCTAAATATCTAGGAAAGTGGAGGTTTAAGGGAGATTAAGGACTTGTGTGGAATACATTTCATTACAAAGCCAAAGACAGAAAATAGATCGCAAAAGATTCCTCAAACAAAGCCTTGTGACCTTAAAACATGAGTGTAATTAAGCAAAATCTAGACACACAACTCGTAAGCCTACGAGCCATAAGTAATAAACAGGAATGAGAATGCTTGCAAAACATTAAAGCGGCCACAGGAGAGGGAAAAATAAGAGAGGACTGGAGAAACACACTTGTCCTGTGGGGCTCGCTGCTTCATTAGGCTGTGATTAAAGAGAGAGCTCTGTGATGTTTACAGGTAAGAGAGTATGAGGAATTATCAGCATCCGGGTTCAGAGCGTACACACACACACACACACACACACACACACACACACACACACACACACACACACACACACACACACACACA
>JBBPDC010042630.1:0-11728 GCA_037974485.1 Hemigrammopetersius urotaenia | reverse complement strand
TGATCAGGCCCACAATGGTGGTATCATCAGCAAACTTGATGATGGTGTTGGAGCTGTGTCTGGACACACAGTCGTGTTTGAACAAGGAGTACAGCATGGGGCTAAGAACGCTTCCCTGTGACTTGCTTAAAACTCTGTGCTGCCGGGGCTCGCTCTGGTGGGTGTGAGTTTGCGAGCTCGAAGCGCGCATAGAACGCATTCAGTTTGTTTGGGAGTGATGAGCTGTCAGACACGAGAGTGTGTGCTTGTGGTTTGTAGTCCGCTAGTGTCTGAATCCCCCTCCACATCTGACGCGTGTCCCGTGTGCAGCTGAACTGGGAGTCCACCTTGCTGTTGTACTCCCGTTTCGCGTTCCTGATGGCTTTTCGGAGATCGTATCTGCATTTCATGAGATCTCACCTCAGGGTCTAAAACACCAGTGTTTCTATATTGTTCGCCGATTTTTAGTAGTGTTTCTCTGTCATACTTAATTAAACTACTCGCTGGCTGAAAACTAGACATTACAAATGAGACAAAATAACTGACAATCTGCGAGGAGTGGCATTCAACACGTCGGCACGCTACGGCGCCGTAATGTACAGTTCAAGTCGGTTTCAGTCTGGACTTAAACACTGAGACTGTGTCCCGAACGGTGTTTGGTATAGCAAAACTGAGCTAGACTCCTCAGGAAGATCCATCTTCAGAACCAGGGCTGGTGATGACCCTGCTCAGACCTTTATGTAACTTATCTGTGATGCCACCAGACAATTTTGCTTAATTAGGATAAAATGAAAGTATTTATATGCGCTGATACACAGGGCAACTTCGGCAACTGTTTCTTGTGCCATGCAATGAATTTGTAAATATTTGTAAACTAACGTATAAACAATGTTGGTACAATGTTGTAGTTACACGACACATTTTTATTCAGGGTGTATCTTTTTACTTTGAATAGTTTTTTGTCACGTCATGTTTACACAATATTTAAAAAAATCTAATTTCATTACATTCACTTTACTTACACATTACTGTTGAGGTTTTCCCGAATGTAACCACATGTGTCACCGTTGGTGTAGGTGATTTTAGTGAGATTAAATACTGCAAAAATTTAAAGGTGTATCAAACTGACCTCAAAGTACCAGAAAGGCCTCGGACCTCAGAGTACTACAGAGCTGAAGTTGTACACCTGAGTGCTTTTCACGGCGGAACAGAGAATTCCCATCGTTTCTGTTCACCTGTTCATTCACTGCTGAGCCTCAGAGGGTAAAACAGACTGATATTAAACAGGCAAGTGCCCAAAACCATCAAAAAACAAAGCCAAAATAGAAATATGACAAAGCATTCTTACTCTAGGTTTCACGGTTTATGTGGTTGGAGATAAGCCGAGACCTTTCAGGATTTTATGTTTGAAAACTGGAAGAAAACTGAAGAGACATTACAGACTGAAATGTATTGTTGAATTTATGGCAAAGTGCAAATTCGGTTTAATTTGTGCATCAAAAGTTACTGAATAGATTGTTGTTAATGAGTTTGATGTGATCGAAGTGAAATAAAGTTACCAGACGTTCAGTGTTTTGTTGAGGTGGGGAATGAGAGAAAGAAGTTTGAGAACCACTGTGTTGGGGTTAAGGGTCTTGCTCAGGAACCCAGTGGTGGTGCTCAAGGTATGATTCGAACCCATGACCTCTTGGTCCAGAGCCGGGTATCCTACCCACTAAGCCCCACCAGCATCAGCACCAGCAGGGAATTGGTGCTGTTTGGTTTCGGCGCCAAACATTGAACCGTTCAGAGCATTTTGACCAAAAAAGAACGGATTCAGATCCTGAAAAGTTGGTTTCCAGCTGGAACCAAAAGGGTTTTTTTTCGAGAGCAAACTGTAAGAACACAGTGGGCGTCGTTCCTTAGGATGAAAGGATGCGGAACACAGTGGAGAAGGTAATGCTCAAGATGCGTCTTCAGAAGAGCAGAACTTCCGGTGGTTTTCTGAGGAAACACAGCGTTTGCTGGTGATTTGTCCATCTTACTAATAATGTTTACTGTGGTGCCAAGACAGCCCGAAGAACCATGAAGAGAACCAGTTTCCTGTTGGTTTAAAAGGGTTATCAGTGGTTCTCCCTCATTTCTTCTTTAAAGTCTTGGTTCCTCACAACAGTTCTTTAGAACTTCACCTTGAATTTGGGTTTTGTTCCATCGTTCTTCCCGATGACTGGTTCTTCTAAAAGGTTCCTTTCCGTGCTGTTAGACAGTTTTTCCTTGTAAGTCTTGATTTCTTGACTCTGCCTATCTGACAAGCAGCTTTGGGACAATGTTGAAGAAAAAGCTCTGCATGAATGAAACATTACTGAGCTGAACACTGAGCGCTCCAGCAGGCATCTAAATGAGCTTCGTGGATCAATCTTTTCATGAAGTTCCTCAAGCGTGAAATTACAATGTCATTAGCTGTCAGTCTTTTGGTGGAAAGTGCCAAGAGATTTCAACCAAGAGGCAAAAACATCTTCATTTACATTATTTACCCCCAGGGGCAATTAAGATTCATTCATTTTTTTTCTAGTCTGCATTTGCTCTGCTAGACTCACGACCACATAACTGCAGTCTAGCATGTTCCATATCTACCGTCCTGCTCCTGTTCCACGTCCTTCGGTTCTTTAGTCTTTTCCAGGGTTGGCAAAATAGGCAATTACTGAGGGCGCCACCAGGGGGCGATAGTACAGCAAGAAGGTGTATCCACCCCCACTCCCAAATCAACCAAAATGTTAGATCTTCAGAACTCCAGATCTCCACCTCCCTGGTCTTTAGATCTCCACCGGGCGGTGCAGGTGGAGGTCACCTCCTCATCTGGAGTACAAGAATGTCCAGAAAACCATTGGCCTTCTTCATCAGTCCCTGGTGTTTCTCCTCTCTGAGAGAAGTTGAATTAAAACCTTCTTGATCCAGTTCACCTGGATCTCTCAGCTGGAGCTGGATCTGACCACAGGCTGCTGTTTAGTTTCCTTTGTTCGGATTCCAGGTGTTTCTCAGATCAAAACCGGCTGCTGCAGCCAGAACTTCACATCTGGTGACCCACATTTCCCAGCCCAGCTCACAGCAGGAGAAGAGCAAGTTCCTGAATGTTCCTGAGGATTATCTCCTGTTTCTGTATGACCTGATGTCCTGAACAGATAACTGAGGCAGTTTAAGGAGAAAAATCACAGCTTGGGTTTCAGACCCACGGAACCAAAAACTCACCTAGAAGAACTTGTACACGTAAGAAAGAAATGTATTAAAAGAGGCCGAAAAGGCTCTCGCATTATTTACATTCCTTTTTATCACTTATACAATACAGTAGAGAAAAATTAAAACATTTTAAGTCGGACAAACTGTGGATTATGTTGAGTTCCCAGGCCGGCGGGGTTTAGGAGCATGTCCCCGATGTGACTGGAGCTCCGTTCCAAAAGCACAGCGTGTAGTGAAAAAACGTGTTGTGTTTTGGTACAAAAACTGTCTATTTTTATAGTATAAACCCTAATTCTGCCCCCAAACCTGCTCCCAGAACACTTTAATTTCATTTAAAACTCCGTTTAATGCATTACCCTTGAAGAAAATGGGAAGGTAAACCCGTATTCGCCTCTTTTAATTTAAATTCCCCGCCGAGATCTGCAACTCGGAAAGTCGCCAGACTAAAGTATTGGGACACCTTAGTCCTGCGACTGTAGCTGCACTAACAGTAAAGATTTCTGTCGCTATGTGTGAAGGGAAGCAGAGATCAGTTCTGAATAATTGTAAAAGTATAAAAAAACAGGAGTGAAAGTGTCTGGTCCAGCACAGACATCAATAACACAGTGTCTGCAGAAAGCTGCATTAATATTAATATACACAGTCCATGATAATCTGTGGTACTGGTTCCTGAGCAGCTTCAGAGCGAATATTGCGTGTTTTTCTCAAAATATGATCATTTTAAGCTGCTGCTAACTTAACTTCAGCAGTTAAGATCTGGCAGCAGTGCAGGGTCCTAAAGCTCAGTAAATAAGGAACAGGGTTGTTTGATCTGGAACCCTCTCTTGGAGAACGGAGGCGTAATTAAGGGAGTGAGGACCCGCCCACTGCTGCTGCTGAGGAGGACGTGAACCCCATGCTGGAGAGATCTGAGCAGGGCTGGGCCGCAGAGACTCAGCAGGAACCTCGTTTCATCCTTTCTGTTGATTCTTCACCTGATCTTCTGTCTGTAGCACTGCTGAGGTCATTAGGAACCGACAGGAGAACCACAGAGAACGGAGAACACCACACAATGAAATAGTTTAATGAAAATTTTTAATGAAATCACTTCCTCAAACGAGCTTTTCCTCAGGTCACTCTCAACACCTTCTGATCTTCCAGAGTCCAGGAACATTTACTTTAAAACCTTTAGAATAAAATGCAAGAACACAGCGGTGTTTCTGTAACCACTAAGTAGAATTAATTCAGGGTCGTGATAGCAGTTTACTACCAAATCCAGATTTATTCAAAACATACTGGACTGAAATGCATCTCCCCGTCTCACCATGTAATGCAACAAGAAATATTAAAGGAATAAAACATACAAACAAACAAAAACATGTATTCAATTACCGTTTCACCTATACTCATGAACACATGAATGTGACCTTTCACTGCTTATATAAGCACACACGTGTTTCACATAAGACCAAACAAATTATTAATCTTAGTAATTCTCTGTAGTGAGAAATATGATCTGTCCCTCCTTCTGCACAGTCCATGTTCTGCTCTTGAACCAAGAGAATGAGAATTACCTCAAAAGAGAGGAACAGGTAAGAGGTATTTTAAAATACTAAAAATAAGAAAATCTTTTGCAACTGTTCAAACATTTAGATTGTTGTGTATACATAAATTAATATTAGTTTACTTAATTAAGTAATTCTAGTGTTTTTTTTTCATAAAGATAAATTGCCCAAGGCCTTAAAAAATGTCATGTGGTGCAACCATAATTTATCTCAAAATTAATAATTTTTTTAACATACTTAATATATTTTTACAAGTTGTCAGTAATATCAAGTGTTTAGAAACACGTGTTTGCATTTCTTTTGAGTTTTGTAAATTACAATCTCTTATTTTAGCTCTATAATGTCACAGAGGCTGTATTTAATGTCGTTAACCAACTAATTTTTCCTGTAAAACCCATAAAACCGATAAAAGTATTTTTAAAATACCATTTACCTAAGTATATTGTATCAGTTTTTCATGTCTCAGCTACAGAAATTAGATATTTTATTTTGAATTTAATATTGTTCTTGTTATTATTGGTCGCACCACATGATGGGTGCTCGCGCCAAATGACATGAAGACCTTATAACTTTTGCATGTTGTCATTATGGGGTGTCGCGTGTAGAATTCTGAGGAAAACATTTTAAAGAGTGTATGTTTACGGCTGTGTGCGGGTGAGTGGGTGAGTGAGGGAGGGAGGGAGGGTTGTCTGTTCTTTTAACCTGTAAAGCACTTTGTGTTATTCCTTGTATGAAATGTGCTATATAGAACATAAAGTTTGAGTTTAAGTTCATGTTTGAAATGTTAATGAAATCTGTGGAATTTGTTTATTGAGCTCTGTAAATTGATTTTTAATGATAAAAGGTCTTCATGTAATTTGGCATGATCACCCATCATGTGGTGCGACCAACAATAACAAGAACTATATTAAATTCAAAAGAAAAAAATCTAATTTCTGTAGATAAGACATTAATAACTAATACAATATGCTTAAGTGGATGGTATTTTAAAAACATTATCAGTTTTATGTGTTTTACAGGAAAAATTAGTCGGTTAATGACATTTAACACGGCGACTGTCACATTATAGAGCTAAAATAAGAGATCGTAATTTACAAAACTCAATATTTTTTACAAGTTGTCAGAAATATCAAGTGTTTAGAAACATGTGTCTGCATTTCTTTTAAGTATGTTAAAAAAATGTATTAGTTTTGAGATAAATTACGGTCGCACCACATGACATTTTTAAGGCCTCTGGCAATTTATCTTTATGAAAAAACACTAGAATTACTTCATTAAATAAATTAATATTAATTTATGTATACACAACAATCTAAATGTTTGAACAGTTGCAAAAGATTTTCTTATTTTTAGCATTTTAAAATTGGCATGTTGAAAAACCTTATATGTCATTGACCCATGTATTAACATAACTGAACCTAAGGCTGGGTTACATTTCCAATAAAGTGGCCAGTGTGTGGATGAATAAGGTGGTGTTTCTAATAAAGTGGCCAGTGTATGGATGAATAAGGTGGTGTTTCTAATAAAGTGGCCCGTGATTGTTGTGCATCACGAGTGTTAGATGGATGTTGCCCCCTGATGCTGTGTCTGTTGTTAGTGTTGTATTGTGAAGGTTTTGTGTAATCAGAGATTTTAGACGGGTTCTGAGTTCACGCTGCGCTCCTGATAACCTGAGACGCTCGTCCGGGAGAATTTACGGCCGGACGGCCCTGTCAGTTCCTCACCGCAGGGAGTCAGAAGCAATTCAGTGGAAAATTGTGGCCGTCAGTAATCACCAAATCAACCAGGGGGGATCGGGGGCGACAGCATCCGACACACGCAGCGTCAGACAGAGCAGTCACTTATTTCTGTTTATTTCGTCCCAGACGTTCTGAAGAGGTTCGGCAGGAGTCTATCGCCCAGCCGCCAGCAGATCAGACAGAACTAGAATCCGTTCGCAGAGGAGGAGCTGTTGACGCCTCTCCGCTGGAAACAGAGAGTCAAACCGGCATCCTGACCATGTTCGTAGCTTCTTTTTTAAAAACAGACTTTCTCATCTCATTGTCATTTTCAAACAAACAGTTATCAAACAGTTGTGCCAAACACTAAGCGCAAATACGAACCCAATACCCCCCACACCCAGATTCATTGACTGATTAGAAATAAAGTTACAGTAATCCCTCACTTTTCAAGAGCACTCGCGTATAGTGAAAACCCATCTTGTGTTTTGGTTTTAAAAAAAAAAAAAGCCTAAAAATGTCTATTTTTTAATGTGTAAACCCCAAATCTGCCCCCAGAACACTTTAATTAAATTTTAAACTAAGTTTAACGCATTACCCTTAAAGAAAATGGAAAGGTAAATAAATAATCAGAATCAGAAAACTTTATTGCTTACATAAGTATTAGCATTAACGGTTAGCATTAGCAGCGTGCAAAGACTCGTCCACAAAAGAAAGGTTGAAATAACTCTCTCTACCCACATGTTTAGACAGAACACAGCTTACTAATACTAAATAAACTGAGAACTGGTGAAAGGGGGGGGTGTTTAAAACACTTAAATACGAGGACAAGACACGAGCAGCCATGCTACATGCTGCAGCAGCTTCTTCTTCTTTTTATGGCGGTTCACAACTTTTCAGTGTATTACTGCCACCGCTGGACTGGAGGAGGTCCACGTTAGACTGAATCCACGAAACCTGAGGGGTTATGGTATTTATCTTTTTAATAACGTTATTGTTTATTTCCCCGTATTATATCAACTCTCTTTGTGTTTATAGTGTATTTAGTACAGAGTATTACTGGAGTTTTATCTTTATATCATATTTTAGATTGTTCTGGTGTGTCTGTTCAGTCCAAACATAAACTAAGCTTTGGGGTAAAACTGATCTCTGATCTGTCGGAGAGTATTTGGGAAAACTGACAGTAAGAAAGAATCTAATCAGAGCCTTTACCTTCAGACCAGAGGAGGTTTCCAGGTTTCTGGATGTGGTGAAGTTTTGTAACCCAGGTTAGTCTCAGATGGTCACGTACTCATGTTCTCCAGGCAGCCACCTGGTCTCGGAACCCACCTCACCATTTCCACCGGCTCCAGTTCCTCACGCCTGTCATCACCATCACCAACCCCATCTAAACCCCACCCTCGCCGAGGCGGGCGCACTGACATGAAGTTTCCAGACAGAGATAGACGTATCTCCATTAACCTGAGGTTCCTTCACCTTTCCTCGGTTTCCTTCCCCTTTTCTTCTGTTTCTTTCCCCATTTCTTCAGTTTCTTTAACCTTTTCTTCAGTTTCCTTCACATTTTTCTTGGTTTCCTTCCCCTTTTCATCAGTTTCCTTCACCTTTTCCTCGCTTTCCTTCCCCTTTCCTCCGGTTTCCTTCACATTTTATTTGGTTTCCTTTCCCTTTTCTTCAGTTTCCTTCACCTTTTCTTCCGTTTCCTGTCCAAATTTTCTTCAGTTTCCTTAATTTTCTCCTCAGTTTCCTTAAATTTTTTTTCCTGTTTTCATCATTTTTCTCAGTTTCCTTTTCCCACTCAAATTAATTAATTTAATGATATTGTTATATTTTGTGGAGCAAAAGTTTGACCGTATTACCACTGTACCATTTTCCTCTTTGTATATTTCCTGTGATCTTTCTTTATATATTATTAATATATACTTTTGGTATTTACTGTATACCTGCATGTGCATTTCATATTTTAACAGTAATTTTCTGATGAATATAACCCGCATCCAAAGTGTTCTGGCGCCCCCTGCTGCTGATTAGTTGCTTTAACATCTTCCGACAGACCAAGATCCAGTTTCTCTGTTCACTTCCTCTCATGTTCCCTTTGTAACTTCATCTTCTGCTGTTTCAGCCGTTTTTAGGTGAAAAATCCAACTTAATAAGCTGAAAAAGTCCTTCACTTTATTCTACTCTTAACTGCAGGTTTAACATTCAGTTATTGGTCTTTAGGCTCAATCAATTCTTAAACTCAGCTCCTGAGAAAGAGCTTCTCTAATCTCAGCCCGATCCCAGTTTAAGATCATCTGATCAAATCTCTTTTCTCTCACTGCTCTGATCTTCATTCAGCTCAGACCATCAGATCTTCAGATCCACCAGAAGATCCAGAAGAAAACTTGCTTTCTTATGAGTCCGAAATTCGTCTCAGTTTTGATCCATAATGTGTTAAAGAGAAGAAACTGAGAACCGAGGAGAACAGCAGGAGAACTTCTGTCTTCAGCTGATTTTCTCTTTTGCTCCTTATTTCTCCTGAAGTGGGGTTTAGGAGAAACAGCTCAGACTCTGTGATCTCCAGATCAGAAGAAGATTAATCTCTGATCAGACAGAGAGACTGTTGTGAGCAGTGAGCTCTTCCTCTGGATGTTGGGTGTGAATTGAGGAAATCACTGGAGACCAAATAAAGTGAAAAAGACTGAAAAAAAAAAAATGATAGATGGAGGGAAGTTCAGCTTTAAAAGATCTTTATTACCATCGTCAGTCCACCCAACCCCCACCAGATATACTGCACATGCGCCCCCCCCACACCCCGCAAGTATTAAAATGAGCAATAAAAAACCCGCCCCATCATAACGACGTTAAAAAAGTGACCTATCGAGGCGTCTCAGCTTCTCCGAGAGAACCAGAACCCTCTCGGAATGGAAGACCAATGTTAGACACAGGGGACACTTCACCCAAACGCTTCTAACGATGGGGGTAAATTAGCCCAGCCTCGTTAATGTGGAGACGAGGCTCTGCCCACATGATTCCCCTCTAAAGACCCGCCCCCCCCTAAAAACCTTCTGTCCAGTTTTAGATACAAACAAAACAATTACCAAATCTGACCTCAGATATCAGCACCAACCTGCTCTTACCACATGGAGCTCCACCCACTTTTCTAAATTCCCAAATAATAAAGTGTTCATGTGTAAACAAAGAGGTTCAGTGTGGGTTCAAGAAACTCCCCGAGTCAGAAACTGTTCACAGCGGAGGTGAATGGAACCAGACGTCTGCCTCTAAAAGCTCCTCACAGAAAGTTCTTCATCAGATGGTCCTGGTGGCGCTGCCTGACGCCTGATGTTGGTCTACCAGAGTCCTGAGAAGATTTTGGCTGGATTAGTGTCGGAGACGCCTGGTTCCGTTCACCTCCACTATATTAGTGTTGGAGACGTATGGTTCCATTCACCTCCACTATATTAGTGTTGGAGACGTCTTGTTCCATTCACCTTAACCCCAAGTTGCTCCAGGGAGACTTTCCCCTGTAGTTAGGAAATGGAAGTCGCTTAAAAAAAGGAAATGGAAGTCGGATAATAGCGTCTGATAAATGCCGTAAATGTAAATGCATGGTACGGTTACTTCCACTATATTAGTGTCGGAGACGTCTGGTTCTGTTCACCTCCACTATATTAGTGTTGGAGACGTCTGGTTCTGACTGCAGGTTCCTCAGTATGAGATCAGGACAGTCAATGTAAACAGGACCTCCATCGATGTGGTTTTTGGTGAAGTGTCCCTTTAAACAAACCCTTTTCCACAGACCTGGTTTAATATTGTTACTTCACAACAGGGTCAATCTCAGACGCAGGCTAAGGCTAAACACGTACACGGCTGCTGTCGCTCGGCAACACGTGTGGCACAACGTAAAAAACAAAAACAAAAACAAACACACAATGTTACAATAACAGGTTATTTACAAAGAGGTTAGATCAAAGCCACGGTCAGGTCAGTCAGGCTGCCCTCACACCGCCACTCCCCCTGCTGGTCTGACCTCACACTGCGCTTCCCGCCCAGAACCCGAGTCCATTCCTCACAGCCCGAACCTTCAGATTCTGATCCTCACCATGTCCTTCAGAGGCTCTCTGGTCCACCAGCGTGAAGACCGTTCCCCGTTTGATGGGACAGTCGGGGTCAAGTTCTGTGATTGGGCTCAGTAATGGGGGTTCTCCACTGACTGTACATATTGGAGGTTACTGACTGGGGGTCGCTATGGTTACGCCAGTGTTATTGACTGAACGTTAGCTTTAGCGTTAGCCAAATGTTGCTTCTTTAAGCCAACTGTCGCTGTTTTGTGTCAAACAGCCACAAACCAAGGATAAGAAATAAAATCTCTGATTTCATCTATGCTGGCGATTGTAATGATGCCGGGTTGTTTACCTCAGCTTTGAGCTATAGCAACCAGTTGTAGTGGAAAACTGTAGGTCTGAAACCAAACTGAACAGAGCAGAACCGAACTGAACCGAGCCGGTAACAGTCAGTGGAGAACCCCTTTTAGAGAGTCCAACTGAACTAGGTCCAACTAAACTGTCCCCGAGTCCATGAGTCCAGCCAAACCAGGTCTAAATAAACTGAGCCCAACTGAACCAAGCCTGAGTCCAACTGGACCACACCCAGGCCCACATCCTGAAGCGGGTCGGAGGGGCCACACCGGCCAAACGAACCGGACTTCGAGGGTCAAATGGATCCCCTAGTGTGGATCCACCCTCAGACACACTGGACCGGAACTGAACTGGTTCTGAATCAATCAGAGCACAAACACTGGACGGGTCCGATCTGAAAGCTGGGAGTCCGGCGGAGCAGGAAAAGGTGAGCACCAACACCTGCACAGGTCCAGTTTGTGCTTGGAAACGTTTTTACTTACACACACACACACACACACACACACACACACACACACACACACACACACACACACACACACACAGTGTCCACTGGGCACCACTTTATAATAAGTGTTCAACAACAGCTACAGTAGTTCAGCTACATACAAACTCTTACATTCACACTGTACGCAAAACACCTTCCAGAAAACTTCTAGAAAATCGCCACTGTGTGTTTTTCATATACAGCACTGTCCAAAAGTCTTAATCCCCTCATTTTGTCATAAATGAATCTCCTTGTTGGTGTAAAACTCCTGTTTCCTGTCAGACTGTCTGATCTCTGTCACACTGAGGAGATTATTTTACAGAAATGTGAACAAATGTTTTACTGACAGGCTGCAAAGTGTCTAAAGATACAAGGAGCTCTAGATAAAGGAGC